>VIAB01018718.1:12441-26203 GCA_009801035.1 Oophaga pumilio | reverse complement strand
ATGCAAACACCACACCTCAAATCAACTCCAGACCTTTTATCTGCATAATTGAGAATGACATATCGAATGGATTGCTCATACCTGTCCATGAAATAACCTTGGAGTCAATTGTCCAATTACTTTTGGTCCCTTTAAAAACAGGGTGGCACATGTTAAGGAGCTGAAACTCCTAAACCCTTCATCCAATTTTAATGTGGATACCCTCAAATGAAAGCTGAAATTCTGAACTTCAACTGCATCTGAATTCTTTTGTTTAAAATTCATTGTGGTAATGTCTAGAACCAAAATTAGATAAATGTCTCTGTCCAAATGTATATTGACCTAACTCTATGTCTAAGTTGTAGTTATACTCCTAGTTTCATGGGGACAAAGGGTAAGAGGTGAGTCATCTAGGTAGGAAATTGACCTGAACCAAAGTACAGATCAGGGGTGTTACCATTTTTGTGTGTCTCAGAATTTGAAAAGTTGTGAGAGGCCATAAGAATTGGCTAGAGATAGAAGCTGGGATGCAGTTGGGGAGGTGGAGCTGTTGAAGTCTCCCAGCATAAGGATTGTCAATTCTGAGGAAATGAAGTTTGGTCGCAACGCATAAAATTAGTCAAGGAAGTCGGTGGGTGAGCCTGGGGGCCGGTATATGACTGCTACTCTGAAGGAGAGGGGATAGAACACCCTGATGGTGTGAACCTCAAAAGAAGAATGGTGTCCAATCGGCCTGCATTTATTTATTGGGTTAAAAACAGGATTGTTGTTGGCAGAGAGGAGTGTAGGGTTATGGTGGAGTTAGCAGTGATCATACAGGGGGATATATGGATATTTCATGTGTTGTAATCTGGACGTGGATAAGATGTACGCTCACTATTAATTTTCTGAGAACTAATTATTGTGAACAGCCTGTGGCCTCCTCGGATGATTTGTGGCCCAATCGTGTCATTGTCTGGACAATAGGGGCCAGCTGAGAGCTATTTGCTACTAAGATCACAGCACTTGTTTCTGCATGACTCATGGCCTGTGGTCTCTGTGATTATTGCAAGGCCACTCTAATCTGTTGGCCACGGAAATGCAGCCTTTATGTCTTATGGATACAGGTGGTTTCCGAAAGCTGAATGCTGTCGCAGTCCCCCCAATACTAGTTGCCCAGTCACCATTACTTCTCTAAGAAGGATGTGCCTGCGCTGCAGCAACAAGTTGCAGACATCATCACCCATTCCCTGAGAAATTCTATGTCTGCCAGTGGGCATATCAACAATGACACCTGGATGAGCAAGCATGGACAAGGGAATTACAGCTAGATGACTGGGCACTGGATGACTCTGGTGGCTGTAGGGGTAGTCGGGGAAGGGGTTCTCCACAAATTTTGCAATCCCCAAGGCTTGCAGGGCACTTGGGGATAGAAAAATAAACCACTACATATCATATGATGGATAACTAAACTAATAGACACAGGGGTTGGAGAGCTAAACTACTAAACAGCTATGAATGCAGAACTAAACAAATACACACCAGAACATGGAGAGCTAAACTACTAGACAAGAGGGATTGGAGAACTAAACTACTAAACAGCTTGAGTTGGAGAACTAAACTACTACACACCAGGGGATGGAGACTGAAAGCACTAGACAGCAAGGTGTAACTAGACACCAAGTCTTGGAATCCCCAGGGCTTGCTTACAAACCTCTGTATCTAATACTTCCTCCAGTGCCTCAGCCTTCTCCACTTCCTTTAGGGCCTCCACCTGTACACTCAACCTCTGCCTTAATGAAAGAGACATTACAACACTGCAGAGGAAATCCCCCCACCTCTGTAATGCACAGCCACGGATCACATCAATCAGACAGTGTTTAAATTTATATGCCTTGGAGATCATAGTCATATAGATCAACAGTTGTGGACAGCTATCCATGCAGAGGTTGAGCAATGGCTGCTTACACTCAACCTCGAGCCAGGAAAGGTCATGTGTGATAATGGTGCAAACCTGGTGGTGGCCCTACGCCGGGCCAACCATACACATGTGCCTTGCATGGCTCACATCCTCAACCTGATGGTACAGAAATTCCTACACCACTGTCCCAGCATTGATGTGCTGCTGTGGAAAACACTGTCGTGTGTTCACTTTCACCATTCCACTTGGTATAGAGATATTTCAGACTGCCGGTTAACCCATAGATATGTGAAGTAACCACACCATGGAATTCAACTCTGCACATGTTGAAGTGACTGTGGCAGTAGCGCCAAGACCTGGTGCAGTATGACATTTTGTATAGCCTGGCACATCACAGTACGGACATGGTGCAATTGACACTTGTGTAGCGGACCTCTGCACCCTTCTGCATGTTTTCGAAATGGCTGGTAAGATGTTGAGCGTTGATGATGCCATCATCAGCATCACTATTACTGTCATCTAAATGCTGGACCACACTTTAAATAGTCTGGGTGAGGCGGTGGTGGTGGTCCCGGGGGAAGACGAGGAAGAAGAAGAGAATGCCTTTAGGGTTAACAATATGTCTAAGTTCAGGTCTGTTGTCTCACAGGTGGTTGCCATGGGAGGAACAAATGGAGGAGGAACAAATGGAGAATGACCATGAAAATGACGAGAAGGAAGAGCTGATGAACGTGTACCAGTTAGGAGATGAAGAGGATAATGATTCCCTCTCTGTTGCCCATGGTTGCCACAAGGGGATGGAGGAAGAAAGCTTGAGTGTTATCCCACCACCAACACACTGTGGAGGTGGACCTCATGAAAGAAACCGACCCATGAGCGCCTTCTTGCAGCACTATCTGCAACATGATTGTTACCTGTATAGTTATGATTCGAAATACTGTTGACTTCTGGGTGCCAGTGTGTTCTATTCATGATACAAAAGTACGTTTTGCCAGTTGCCTCCCCACCTGAAAAAGGGAAGCGCCAATTCTGCAGTATCAAAACATGCTTGAAGACAATCTTAACAGTGGTTTCTCCAAAGACAACAGTGACGCACACACTTTGCATCACAGTGATAGGCTTCCAACCACAGAAACGTTGAGTCGTCAACACAAAAACATTAGCAGCCTTGCAGCGCTGGAGTCCTGTGTTCCAACCCCACCAAGGACAGCATCTGCACTGCAAAGAGTTTATATGTTCTAACCGTGTATGCAAGGGTTTCCTCCCAGTACTTATTTTTCTACATATACTCCAAAGACATACAGATATTAAATTTCGATTGTGAGTCCCAATGGTGACAGTGGCTGTAATGTCTGTAAATGTCTGTAAAGCGAATGTTGATTTATTGGCGCTATATAAGTGATAAAAAAAATTTAAATTGATGCCCAGCCACAGTCAGATGGCACAAATATCAGTTTCATTGATTACTATTGTCAGAAAAATGTAAGAATAGTAACACGGGTAGTTGACTCAATGAGGGTGGAGGACTACAGGTCTTGGGGTCTGTCATGAACCGGGGGTGCTTGGTTGCCCCCAGTTCATTAGGGGATTTATTATATCCCACTTTCCAGTTGCGGTTTGGAACTTGCAGCTCTTTGGCACCTCCCTTACCCTCGGGTCAGTCAGGGAACTACACCTAGGATAAGTAGCCGCCAGAAGGGCCGCCTTGCCGTGTACTGGCTATTAGGCACTCTGCAGGGAGGGCAGTATGAATATTCCCAGTCTCGGTCAGGAAATACACATATAAACCTCCGTCCATCACTGAAGAGTCTCCCCAAATCTCCAGAACACTCGCTGACACCAGTTCCTAGTTTTTATATGAATATCAATATCGGGTCAGGAGCCAACCCATTCGGTAGCATGAATTTTGCATGGAGGACGTGGCAAGTAACCTTATAGAGCAAAGAAAACAGAACAAGTAAATATTATAGATTTTACTCCAAAAAGAATAGACAGTGTTTACAAAAATATAAAACGATGTTACAAATGAGACAGATACATTATATACAGGCAATTACAAAATTACAATGGATTAAAGATGAAGGATCTTACATATCTCAATCAATGGTACGCCATGTGAAGTATGGAGAGGGGACCTTCTCAGAGTGGCAGGTCAAAATGCAGAGCTCACCACAGCTGATCCCCAGCTAGAAAGACAACTTCCTAATTGGGCTTCATAACCCTCTGTCCCATGACTTCAGTGAGTGGGCGTAGTTATGGAATGTACTTCCTTTTCAGAAGTTACTAAAACCTTATGAGAACCATAACTCTGGCTGCGAGGCTAGTAGGATGATGGCAGGACTATCATTTTTCTTATTATGAAAAGCTTTCTATTGTTACCAAATACGATCTATCTGCCGGCTAGGGGAAAGCAGTTCCTGCTTTTCTCAGCTCCTGACAGACGCCAAAGCTTCAAAACCCACCTGTGGGTAGCTCTAGCCCTGCAGTTTCCAGAAATATGAGCTTCCTGTTTCTATGAATATTCTGTGTTAATATATTTGAATTTAAATGAACATGGTACTAGACAAAGAGCCGGGTACTTCAAGAACTGCTTTCAACCAGTTTTCTACAACTGCTCTGTGTGCTGCTGGCACACTAGGGTCTCACGTTACACAACAAGCTGTATGCAGGGGAGGGGGCTGCAGCTTGTGCAGGGCGGAAGCTGCAAGGGGGATCGTTGCTGGAATATGTGATTCACATACCAAGGAAATGTAGCAGAGCTGTGTATGTGTGCCTATTCCTGACAGAGACCTACTGCTACAGGCAACACACATGAAGGAGACTCAACCAGGAGTCTACACATTTCCAAAAATGTATTAGCAGACACCAGCAAAGTGACATCAATTTCACCCACAGTAGAAATAGTATAATAGGGACCAACATATCTTCAACTATAGCCAACCCAGCAGATAGACACCCAAACAGGAAAGTTCACATTTCCAAAAATTAGTGGCAGACACCAACAAAGTGGCATCAATTTCACCAAAGTAGAAATAGTATAATAGGGACCAACAGGTCTTCCACTACACCCAACTCAGTTGATGGACAATTGGACACCCAACCAGGAGTGCTCATATTTCAAACAATTTGTGACAGACACCACCAAAGTGGCATCAATTTCACAAGAGTAAAAATAGTATAATGGGGAGCGACATTTCTTCCATTACAGCCAATCCAGCAGATGTACAACCAGTCACGAGTGCACACATTTCTAAAAATTAGTTGGAGACAACAAATTGGTATCAATTTCAAGAGAGTAGAAGTAGTATAATAGGGACCGACGCATCTTCCGCTACAGCTAACCAAGACAAATGGACAACCAACGAAGAGTATACACTGTTAGGGCTGGCGGAATGCACAAAATAAATATAAATAATAGGTGCGTTCGCAGCCCGGGGTCCACCGTGCAGGCAGAGCCTGCTGCTAGTAAGATGGCGGTATAGGCAAACTCGGTTGCTTCACAGAGTTGCAAATATAAATACTGTGGCACAATATGGCGGTATAAGCGAACTCTGTTACACCACAGAGTCGCTGAGGTAAAGACGCAGAGATAGGTACTGTGTCCTGTTAACTCCACAGGGATACACAGATAACTGTTGTGCGGATAGCAGTCCGTGATCATGCAGACAGCAACGCAATCAAGCAATCTCCTCACCAGAGAAGCCGGTATTCTAGGGGCTTATTTCAGCCAAGCCCTGAACACGTGCACACAAATCTCCTCACCAGAGGTGCCGGTATTTTAAGGGCTTATTTCAGCCGAGCCCTAACCACATGCGTACATGATCACACTGGCGCAAAGCACATAATGCAATTGATACTAGCGCATGGCCGCATGGCCATACAACCCTTTTATAGAAGCAACTACAGGGCCTGCCAGAAAAGGACAAATGAGAAACTGTTCAGAACACATGTAGTTTCAGGACCTTCCTGGCGGACCAATAGGAGCTGCTGCAGTAACTGAGCATGTGACCCCTGATCTCCAATGAGAGATCTTACCCTGGGCATGCTCAGAAGGGGAAACGCAGGACTTAGTCCTAAAGACGTCTGCTCGCCGCTGACCAGTACTAGCCACATTAGCAGAACCTGGAGAGGCAGCAGTAAACCTCTGCACAGTACTAGGCTGAGCAAGACGTTGGGACCGACGTCTCTGCTGAGGAGACTCCACTGCGGCCGGAGACGGATGGGGGACCGCGGCGGGAATAGCTTGAGATTCCCCCTGTGCAGAGGCAGGAACTCGACCTTTAACATACACATTTCCAAAAATTAGTGGCAGACACCAATAAAGTGGCATCAATTTCACCACAATCTCGAACACTGAGCCTAATCCCCCTTCCACCATGACCTCGCTTTTTCCCAGTCATGTTGCTCACATAGTGTGCTATGAGCACAATATTAGCAGCTAAAAATTAGATTTTTTACTCTGCACCACCTCTGCACAGCTGAATTTCAGTAGCACTAAATGAGAAGGTGAAATATGGTGTGCTGAATTGAGTTAGTCACAGAAAAGAAAAATCTGTGTGGATGAGACCTGTATGAGAAAGAAGATGTGCTCCAAACAACTTAAAACTGAGATCTCTACTACTGAATGACTTTAGTAACAGAAGAATTTTTGGGGACCTGTCGATAAGGCCAATATAAGATTGAGTGGATGCTCCAAACAATTTAAAAGTGACATGTCCCCTACTGCATGACTTTAGTAACAGAAGAATTTTTGGGGGCCTGTCTATAAGGCCTGTATAAGATTGAGTAGATTCTCCAAACAATTTAAAAGTGACATGTCCCCTGCTATATGACATTAGTAACAGAAGAATTTTGGGGGGCCTGTCGATAAGTAACAGAAGAATTTTTTTGGGCCTTTCGATAAGGCCTGTATAAGATTGAGTGGATGCTCCAAACAATTTGGAAGTGACATGTCCTCTACTGTGTGACGTTAGTAACAGAAGAATTTTTTTGGGCGGGAATGGAAACGTACAAAAGTATCAATAACAGGACGGCTATGGGAAGTGCAAGATCCAGGATCGAGCCTACAACTATTACTATTTAAAGTTAGGTCCCTTACTGTATGACATTAATAACAGAACAATTTTGATTTGGACCAAGGATCAGCCCTCTATAACACACTAGATGCTACAAACTATTATTAAAGTTAGGTCCCTTACTGTATGACGTTAATATCAGAAGAATTATTTTTTGGACCAAGGATCAGGCCTCGATAACACACTAGAAGCTACAAGCTATTTTTAAAGTCAAGTCCCTTACTGTACGACATTAATAACAGAAGAATTTTTTGTGGCCTCTGGATCAGACCTCTACAGCTTAATTACAACCCAAACAAATGACAAAGTGTGATACCGCTGGCTGTCTAACTTTTTGAAGCTGAAAAAGTATATATATTTTTTTTATGTGCTTTAGGTCTGCAGACAGGTTCATATCACCGCCACAAAATGAAAATGTGGGATACAGCAGGCTGTTTAATATTTTTTCACTAGTGAATTAGAATGCTATACTCGTGCACGGATCACAATAGAAGCAGTACACAACACGTGCACTGCTGGCTTTCTTTGTGCACTTCAGTATGGCCAAAAAAGAAAAAAAAGTGCTGGAAGGTAAATTTAACAGCCACACTGGACACTAGCTACCTATGGTATCTGACTGATCTATAACCACCTAGCTAACTAGCTAAAATGTGGGATACAGCACGCTTTTTCACATTTAGCTAGTGAAAATATTTATTAGAATGCTATACTCGTGAATGGAGCACAATAGAAGCAGTGCACAACACACTTGTAGGACATGTGCCCTGCTGGCTTTGTCTGTGAACCTAAGTAATGCCCTCCCCCCCCAAAAAAAAATTCCGGAAGGTAAATTTTACAGCCTCACTGGACACTATCTAGCTACACTATCTGACTGATATGCAACCACCTATCTAACTAGCTAAAATGTGGGATACAGCAGGCTTTCTTACATTTAGCTAGTGAAAAAATATTATTAAGAATGCTATACTTGTGTATGGAGCACAATAGAAGCAGTGCACAACACACTTGTATAACATGTGCCCTGCTGGCTTTGTCTGTGAACCTCAGTAATTGCCCCCCCAAAAAAAAAAAATTCCAGAAGGTAAATTTTACAGCCACACTGGACACTATCTAGCTACACTATCTGACTGATATACAACTGCCTAACTAGCTAAAATCTTTCTGTTAACAGTGGCAGCGTCAGAAGCAGCCTCTCTGTGCTGTTACAGTGTCAAAATGGTGCTAAAACAAGATGTCCGCTATTTATATGGAGAGGGACATGTGATTTCAGCAGCCAATGACACAAGCCATTGTGTCAGGACATTGTGGGTGTTTCCTGCGCCATGATTGGCTAGCCGCAATATGCACACATAAAGATAGAAAAAAAAAGACTGCTGTGCTTACAAGAATGCTGCTCCTCTGAGCCCTGCAACCCCCTCCCTTCACTAAACACCTGCCATGATACAACATTATCATTGATAAAGTGCTGAAAATATTTTTGTGCCAACGCAAATATTTTCCCCCACTTTTACTGAATGTTACCGATTTTTACCGATTTTATAAAATTTTGCTTGGGTTTCCGATCACGAATCTGAATGTGCCATATTTGTGCCGAATTTATGTTTTGCAATTGTTTTACGAACAAATTTGCTCATCATTAGTAAGGAGGTAATATCAGGTCCAGAGAGGTAGATCTGTGTGTCATCAGCATAGAGGTGATACTGAAAGCCTTGAATATCCATGAGCTGTCCTAGGCCGAAGGTGTAGATGTAGAAGAGCAAGGGTCCTGGAACTGAATCTTGGGGTCACCGACACATAGGGAGCAAGATGAGAAGGTGGTGTGTGAGTGGGACACTGAGTGTCCTGCCTGTTAGGTATGAGGAGATCCAAGATAGGGTCAAGTCTGTGATGCCAGATGAGAGAGTCAGTAGTAAGAGGGAATAGTCCAGTGTGTCGAAGGCAGATGACTGGTCCTCCAGGAGAAGGACAAAGTTGTGTTGTTTGGATGTGGCTGTTGGTGATTTTAGTCAAGGTAGTTTCAGTGGAATGGTGCTGTTGAAAGCCAGATTGTAAGTGATAAAAGAGGGAGCAGGAGCAGAGGTGAGAGGACAGTTCAAAATGGATGTGTTGTTACAGTCGTTTTGAGGCATGGGGAGAAGTGATTTGGGGTGATAGCTATACACAAAGAATTGGTCCAGAGAGCCCTTTTGATGGGTGTGATCGAGGGATGTTTGAAGTATGAGTGGAAGACAGCAGTTAATGACAGGTCAAAGAGGTAAGTTAGGGTTGGGATGAAAACTGTTGTAAGATTTAGTATGAGGCGGCACAGGATTGGGTCAAGTTCACAGGTGGTGAGATGTGATTTGGAGAGTAAAGAGGAAAGTTGAACTTCCGTGATGATGGAGAAGTTGTTTTTGGAAGAGGAAAGTTGAGTATTTGAGGGGCTGTGGGGACTTTAAGCAAAAGCTTTGCCTTATGTTTTCAATCTTCTGTTTGAAGAATTAGGCAAAGTCGTCAGCAGAGGTGAGTGGAGAGGAAGGGAGAGCTGGGAGATGGAGGAGAGAATTGAAAATACTGAATAGCTTTTTAAGGTTGTGAGACCGGGATGATAATGAGAGATGAGAACTAGGTTTGTTTTGCTGCATTGAGCAACTGTGCAGCATTTTGACAACTTCTGTTACTGCACTGGCTACTCAACTCCCTTTCTTTGGCAGCCACACAGCGGTATGCCTTGTAGATGAGGGACAGAAAGAGCATGTGCTCCAGTGGATGGCAAGCTCTGCTTCAAGTGGTCTCTTCTCCTCTTCCTCCATCTTAACATCACACACAGTACAATCCTCAGAAGTGGGACTCAAACTACCCTTCTTTTCCCCTGCGCCACAACTCTCCAACCGCCCAAGTGGCTGTGGGGAACCACAGATGGACGAGTCTGCAGAGCTGTTTGCACATTCTATTCCAAGCTTTAGAGGTATGCTCCAAAGACACACAGACTTAAGAGGAGGAAAGCATCTGCACTGACAGTCAATATTTTTTTCATTGGGATCTGGGGCCTAACGTTGTAGGGTCCGAGCAGAATCCATCATTACCAAATGTTAACCACCAGTGGTGGAAGTGATCCTGATGAGACTCAGATACCTGAGGCACACATGTACTGTACTGTGCTGTCCGGGTAGAAAGAGGAGGTGGGTGATTCTCAGGGTGAGGAGTGGGAGAACAGAGAGGATGATGATGAGGTTGTAGATCCCACTTCGTGTGAAACCAGAGGCACGCAGCTAAATAGCTCATCAGGGGAGGTGGAGGAGGAAGAAGACTAGTTGGTTACGTTGCGGCATCCAACAAAATGAGTGATGCAACCATGACAAGCACTGCATCCTCAGCTACAACTCTGTATGTAGGAAGCAGCAGTCGCGGGTCTACAGTTCTCAGGTGTGGCAAGGGTTGGCTAGCCTGACCCTTTTTGGAGACCGCAAAGGATGACTCAACTCAGGTTAAATGCCAACTTAGCAAAAAACCACTGAGAAGAGGCAAAAAATCAGTAAATTGACTATTACTTGCATGATCAAAATGTGTTAGTCTGAGAATCTCACTGCCCTAATATGCGGACTAGCATGTCTCGCCAAGCACGGGCTGCCCCATCAACCACATCTGCTGCTTCTTTCTCCTTCCTCAACATGGCAAGTGTTTGCTCACAGGTCTCCATCTACAGAACCTCCACTTGTTTACCCATTACATTGTGGTGAGTGAGAGCTCGTCAGCTGTTACGCAAGTGGACATGCTGTTTTTGACCGATCTCAGACACCAAGCACATCACATCTTTCTCAATGCGCCATAACATTGCCGCCTGTACCTCACTCACAAAACAGCAGTTTGTCATGTCCACCCTACACCACCCTCACTCAACACAGAAGCCAGCCCTCGTTTGCACAGTTGTGGTCACGTAAAAAAAATTTTCTCCTACACGTGGCAAAGCTAAGAGGTTGAACTTCACTGTCTTCAATCTACCAATAATAATAATCTTTATTTATATAGTGTAAACATATTCTGCAGAGCTCTACAAGTCAGCAGTTCATATAAAACAGTTATAAGTGGCAAAGTGAATTATGATCCATTAATTAAAGCAAAAATAATGACGACCCTGCTCGTAAGAGGATACAATGTGCAATGAGGTGGGGGTGCACAAAGAACAGGTGCTTATTTACAATCATGGTCCATCCTTCTTGAGGAATTGGGGGTAGATAAAGGCTGGCTGAGGTAGTTACCAGTCAATATTTGTAGTGGTTTTGAGTATGGTTGAGTTTTCTGACAAATTATTTTCAGAGAAGTAGAAAATGGGCTGTATATAAAAAGGGCTTTAATTATGGAACATTATAGGCTGCCAAAAAAAACAGATGTGTTTTTAGGGAGCGCTTAATACTGTGTAAGTTGTGTTTAGTCCTAATTTCTTGGAGTTGAGAGTGGAAGAGGTGAGATATGTAGGTAGGAGAATGAACAGAGCCGGACAAAGACCAGATCAGGGGTGTTATCGATAGTCTTTGTGTGTCTCAGAGGTGGTGGCAGCGAGTAGTGTGGGGATATCGTGAGTTGTCGTCTAGAGACTAGGGAAAATACATTTTTGTGGGAAACCATTTCTGTTTATTACCATTTAAAAAAACAAACAAACACCAACCCAGTGCAGCAAACTACTATAAAATAATTATGCCAATCAGTATAGCATATTAACAAACATGATAGCGCAGACCAAAAATCAACTACAAATTTTCTCAGAGGTCCCTACAATACCTCTAACTGATCTCTGCCTAAAGAGAATGATTTTTTGGTGCCCCCACTCAGCGAAGACTATCCCTGTCTTCCCTTTATATCCTTTATACTAGGCAAGTAGGAAAACATAGATTTTAAGATAAGAAATCAAAATATGGATAACCTACAATATTCCTTAATCAGGGAAAATCCTCCTTATCAGGAGCGAGTGATTTGTCCCCTATAGGTATTTTGCAGATAATGAACAAGAAACACTAAATAACATTAGAATTCAAAAAAGTTAATCCGTCCTTATGACAGCTCCTAATGGCAAGATATCCTATGGAGTGGAGTGTCTTTTTCTCAGATATATTCAAAATATATAATTCCTCATCCCCAGCATTACTGTAAATGTGTCCAGATAAGGGCAAGAATGGAATATAAACCCATAATTGGGGGTAATGTAGAGATAATATTAGGCAAATGCACAAAAAATGAAAACTCAAATAGAATAATAGAATGAGGAACTTATGATAGTGCAGCAAGAAGGCGCTCAGGGGTCTGGTAATGTAAAGATAATTTTAGGTATGCTTATATCATCATAGCACCTTTGTGTCGCCATTACCCAGCAGGCCTCCTGATGAACCATATGGATGGGGAAACAATGCTATAAACAGAGACTGTTCATGGTACTTACCCAGCACTCACTGCGTGGGCACCTTGAACAGTCTCTTGTATTGTTGCACTTTGTTTACAGCAATGGACTTTATTTATTAATCTATTGGGGATTTCCTCTTGTACCCTGATTATAGCACTGCACTTTATTGGGGCGGTATTTAAGACTGCATATTTGTCACTTTATTTCCACATTGCCTGAGTATTTTGATTACATTTTAAAACCTATTTGGGCTGGCATCTGCCACTATTTTTGTAACGGCAATCCATGCGTTTTTTTTGCCCTATAGATATTGTTTTAGGTGTTTTTCACTTATTTTTGCTTCACACATAATGAACATTTTGTATATTGTGTACAATTGTTTTTTTCCTATACATGATTTTATATGATTTTTATATGGTGCTGTTTTGATAATTATTTTTGTTATTTTATGGTACTGTTCTTGGTATACTATTTCAGGTCGCATATGTGTGTGTCATAATTTCATTTGACCTGTATTTGGGCCAGTTATGTATTATTATTATTAATATTATTAATTGGCCTATTTGTTATTCCTAACCCTCCTCCTGTGCTATTTTAATATTTTGTCTTGTTGGGTTGTTTTCCTTTTCTATATTATTTTTGATTTGTTATTTATTGATAATAAAATTGATATGTTTTATAAATATCTGTTGTGGACATGTTTGTAGGTTACTATTGAATTGAGGTCACACAGCAAGTTTGATTATTTGTTTAATGTACATTTAATCATATATTATATAGAGTCATTACAGAGTGTTCTATTTCAAGTGTTTATTTCTGTTAATGTTGATGATTATGATTATGGCTTACAGCCAATGAAAACCCAAAAGTCATTATCTCAGTAAATTAGAATACTCTATAACACCAGCTTGAAAACTGATTTTAAAATCTGAAATGTTGGCCTACTGAGATGTTTGTTCAGTAAATGCTGAGGTGTTATGGAAGCCCAGGTTGTTTTGATTGCAGCCTTCAGCTCTCATCTTGCTCTTGACAAGACTTTTGGGTTTTCAATGGCTGTAATCCAAAATCATCAACATTAACAGAAATAAGCACTTGAAATAGATCACTCTGTTTGTAATGACTCTATATAATATATGAGATTCACTTTTTGTATTGAAGATCTGAAATAAATTAACTTTTTGATGATATTCTAATTTTGTGAGAAGCATATGCATTCTCTGTACTATCATTTAGTGCTAACTGCCTGTTTGTGCTTTCACATATTTTGTGTCTTCGCCATTCTCTTGATACTGGTTACTGTCTTTTTCAAGTTATCGTTGCGTGATTATTACAATTTTTAAATATGTTCAATAAAATTTATAATTTTTATAAGAAGAAAGTTTTATACTTTTTGGGGGTATACAGGTCCTTCTCAAAAAATTAGCATATAGTGCT
>VIAB01018715.1:28059-38601 GCA_009801035.1 Oophaga pumilio | reverse complement strand
GGCTGAAAATCTCGGCTTATACATGGGTATATACGGTATATTCAGTATGTAAAATAGGGGGCAGGTGACTGAGAGGTCAGTGACCTGTCATTACCTGTACAGATAAATTTGTAATCCAGATAAGAAAAAAGTGAACTGCACTAGAGTAATTTGCGTCTCCCAACTAAAAGATCAAGTTGCCTGTTATTTGACTGAATATTTCCAGCTCATTCAATCCATCTGTGGTGCTCTGCTTGAAAAATACATCAAAGTAGAATTCAACAAAAAAGAATTTTGCAGCACTTACCAGCACTTAATTTCTCAAATGTCCTTTATTTCACATTTATGGTGTAAGTATTCGAGTGTGGGATACAGGTTGTGGAGGAATGCGGGGAGTGAGGAGGTGGACAACAGCCGTTGCAGCATTTCAGGCCTCCATTGCACTGTTTTTGCTGTCTGTTACCCTAGTTCAATACACTATTTTGTGGTAAAATTTTAAAAAATACCAGACACATATTGAAGAGTGTGATATCTACGTTACACTCCTCATTTATCTATTGGCTAAACATTTTAGCATTTTAGGCCTGCATTCCACGGTTTTTGCTGTCTGTTACCCTAGTTCAATACACTATTTTGAGGTCAAATTGAAAAAAATACAGGCCACATATAGAACAGTGTGATATCTCCATCAGACGCTTCATCTATCTGTGGGCTACATATTGTAGCATAGCAGGCCTCCATTCCACTGTTTCTGCTGTCTGTTACCCTAGTTCGATAGACTATTTTGTGGTAAAAATTTTAAAAATACTGGCCTGATATTGAAGAGTGTGGTATCTCCCTCAGATGCCTCATCTATCTGTGGGCAACAAATTGTGGCATTTCAGGCCTCCATTCCACTGTTTTTGCTGTCTGATACCCTAGTTCGATACACTATTTTGATGTAAAAATTAAGAAAATACAGGCCACATAATGAAAAGTGTGGTATCTCTGTCAGATGCCTCATCTATCTGTGGGCTACAAATTGTAGCATAGCAGGCCTCCATTACACTGTTTTTCTGCCTGTTACTTTAGTTCAATACACTATTTTGTGGTAAAATTTTAAAAAATACCAGCCACATATTGAAGAGTGTGGTATCTGCTACACACTCCTCATTTATCTATTGGCTAAACATTTTAGCATTTCAGGCCTGCATTCCATGGTTTTTGCTGTCTGTTACCCTAGTTCAGGGGCGGGAATCTCTTTTCTGCCAAAGGCCATTTGGATATTTATACCTTCCTTCGGGCCGTACAAACTCCGCCCACAAAGTACATCCTGACTCTGGCACTGGTGTCAGGACGTAATCTTTCATTGCATGCCCTTCAGTGTTCAGTAGTGAACACTGTGTGTGTGTGCTAACAGAGCAAGAAGAAATTTATGAGCTGGTGGCAATCAAAATACAGCTCCCTGCCAAAGCACTGCGGTCCTGAGAATCTGCCCGGGGGCCAGATAAAAGGTCATCGAGGGCCGTTAATGCCCTGGGGGCCTGAGGTTCCCCACCCCTGCCCTAGTTCAATATACTATTTTGGGGTAAAAATTTTAAAAATACAGTCCATATATTGAAAAGTATTATATCTCCATCAGACGCCTCATCTATCTGTGGGCTACGTATTGTAGCATAGCAGGCCTCCATTCCACTGTTTCTGCTGTCTGTTACCCTAGTTCAATAGACTATTTTGTAGTAAAAATTTTAAAAATACTGGGCACATATTGAAGAGTGTGGTATCTCCCTCAGATGCCTCATCTATCTGTGGGCTACAAATTGTAGCATTTCAGGCCTCCATTCCACTGTTTTTTGATGTCTGTTACCCTAGTTCAACACACTATTTTGTGGTAAATATTTTAAAAATACTGGCCACATATTGAAAAGTGTGGTATCTCCGTTAGACGCCTCATCTATCTGTGGGCTACATATTGTAGCATAGCAGGCCTCCATTCCACTGTTTCTGCTGTCTGTTATCCTAATTCAATATACCCTTTTGGGGTAAAAACAAAAATATACAGGCCACATAGTGATCAATGTGTTATCTCCGTCAGAAGCCTCATCTATCTGTGCGCTACAATTTGTGACATTTCAGGCCTCCATTCAACTGTTTTTTATGTGTCTTATCTTAGTTATTGACACCAAATTACTACCATTTGTATTGAATGTGGAAATTATTGTAGTCCTTAAAATGAGCAAGGTGCATGGCAAGGGACAGGGAAGTGGACATAATGGTGATGGTGAATGCAGAGGCCGAGGACGTGGGCAAGCTGAAATTTTGCCGCAACAAACACTCACATCTTCTTGCATGACCTTACTGTCTGGATTCCTAGAGGACCGCAGAACAGCACTATTGAAACCAGAGCAGTGTCAAAAGGTTGTTGGTTGGATAGAGGATAATGCTTCCAGTCACTTTGCCACCACCACCAGCACCCTGCCTTCACACGGTCAGGTCTGAATAGCCGTGAGTCTGGACCGCATATTACTCACCCTGATCCTCCTTCCTACCGCCATGCTGAGTGCCCGGAGACAACTGATCCCACACTTGGACACTCCGAAGAGCTGTTCACTTTTCCATTTATAGATTCGGGCCTCTCACCCAGTCCACTTGAAGTGGGGCAAAACGAGATTGCATGTAGCGATGCCCAAATATTTGAGCAGCCACGTTCACATGAAGGCGACGGTGGGAACATGTCACAACAGGTGGACAATGATGAGACACATTTGCCAGAAAGTCAGGAGGAGGATCAGGGTGTGGAAGTGGAAGAGGGGTGGTGGATGATATAGTAACTGACCCAACCTGATAGGACGACATGCAGAGCGAGGACAGGAGCACACAAGGGGAGGGAAATGTAGCACCACAACAGGCAGGAAGAAGCAGTGAGGTGGCTGCAGACAGAAGGTGGGCAACCGTTAATCGTAACATCAACATGACGGAAGTTGGCAGTCCAACTGTTAGGTCTTCCCCAGTTAGGTTGTTTTTAAAAGATATCAGCAGGGGTAGCAAAACTACCAGCCTGACTACCATCAGCATGATCAGCCAAATGGCAGCAAAGCACCTGACTTTGTGGGCCGAACCCCAGGGTCCAGGAACACTGTTTGCTGGTGACACCACTGCTACTTCCGCTGTTGTGCAAGGAAGCCAATCCCCTGTCCATGGTGCATGTGAAGATGCCTCCTGCCCGGCACCTGTCATTGCACACACTCAACTACCACCATCATCAAGCACATCCAAGTCCTTGTCCCAGGGCAGCATTCAGTTGTCTATACCCCAGTCATTGAAATGCAAGCGGAAATAAGCAGCCAATGCCCCACAGGCTACAGTACTAAATTCACACATTTCTCGTCTGCTTGCACTCTAAATGTTGCCTTTTAGGCTCGTGAAGACAGAAGTTTTCCGCATCCTGAAGGCGGCAGCCGTCCCAAGGTACTCTGTCCCCAGTCACCATTATTTCTCCCAGTCTGCTGTCTTGGCATTACACAAGCATGTGTCTGAGAATATTACCCGTGACCTCAACAATGCAGATACTGGGAAAGTCCACCTAACCATGGACACGTGGACAAGTTCTTCTGGGCAGGAACGGTACATCTCGCTGACAGCACACTGGGTTAACATAGTGGAAGACAGGAACCAAACTGATCTTGGGATGGAAAACTTCCTCCTGACGCCAAGGATTGTGATCCCTAGGTCAATCAGAGTTTCCCCTACAGTCTACAGCTCCTGCACCTCATCCTACTCCTCCTCCTCCTGTTCAGCCTCCATCTCCAAAATGAATACAACAGTCACAAGGTGGAAGCACTGCAGCACTGCCTCAGGCAAGCTGCAACAGGCTGTTCTGAAGCTAATATGCTTAGGTGACAAACTGTACAATGCTGAATAGTTGTGGACAGCTCTGAAAGAGCAGGCAGATATATGGCTGACTCCACTGATCCTACAGCCAGGCATGGTAGTGTGTGACAATGGCTGGAACCTGGTGGTGTCTCTGAGGCAAGCGGGCTCACACATGTACCTTGCCTGGCCCATGAGCTTAACCTCGTGGTTCAGTGGTTTCTCAAAACCTACCCGGAGCTGCCAGATCTGCTTGTCAAAGTACGCCATCGGTGTGCCAATTTTAAAAAGTCAGCTACAGCTTCAGCCGCCCTTGCCTTGCTTCAGCAGCAT
The DNA here is from genome assembly GCA_009801035.1 of Oophaga pumilio. NCBI lineage: Eukaryota > Metazoa > Chordata > Amphibia > Anura > Dendrobatidae > Oophaga > Oophaga pumilio. The sequence goes on along the minus strand of VIAB01018715.1, from coordinate 34,440 downwards.
TTGCAGCTTCCTGCTCACTGACTGCTGTGTAATGTCCCCAAGAGTTGGAACTCTACACTGCTTATGTTGGAAAGGATTTGTGAGCAGAAGTGGGCGGTTGTTGACTACCAGCATCAACAAGGCCGTCAGTATTCGAAACATTCTCCACACATAAAACCTCAGGAGTGGACATGGATGTCAGACATATGTACCATCCTAAAAAACTTTCAGAAGTTCACCAAGATGGTGAGCGGCGATGACGCCATAATGAGCATCACCATCCCACTTCTCTGTATTCTGAAAAGCTCTCTGCTCACAATAAAAGAGGATGCATTGCAAGCGGAGCATGATGAGATGGAGCAAGGAACCATACAGGGTGATTACACACAGCCCAGCCTCATGTCATCCCAACGTGGATTGGTTGACAATGAGGAAGAGGAGGAAGAGGAAGAACAGGAGCTACTTTCCTGCGCTACAGACCGTACTATAAGCATAACTGTCATACCATCTGTTCAGCGTGGATGGCCTAAGGACAAGTCGGAGGAAGAGGACAGCATGGTCAGTTGTGCTGTTGGTGAGGACATGGAAGTCTTGCCTGTTTGCAGTCTGGCACACATGGCAGACTTTATGTTGCACTGCCTTTCCCGTGACCCTCGCATTATCAAAATTTGCGCTGACATTCATTACTGGTTGGTGACATTTCTAGACCCACACTACAAGGAGAACTTTCAATCTATTCTTCCAGAGGCAGATAGGTGCACTGAAATTTGGCTTAACCAGAGGGCCATTGTTGCGGAATTATGAAAAAAATTCCCATCTGAAAACGCTGGCAGCAGAGGTCACAGTTCATTGGACAACCAAGGAGTAGAGGCGAGAGAAACACAACTTCAATACAGCAGAGGCAGGGTAACACTGGCAAAGTTCTGGGACAGTTTTCTCAGACCCTCTCATCACCCTGGCCCAGAGGTGTGGAGTACTCTCACAAGGAGTGTAAAGTTTGGGAAGATGCTGATGGAGTACATTCCTGACCGTACCAATGTCCTCCGTGATTCCTCTGTGCCTTTTAATTACTGGGTATCCAAGCTGGACACATGGCATGAACTGGCTCTCTATGCCTTGGAGGTCCTGGCCTGCTCTGCCGCTAGCGTTTTGTCAGAGCAGGTTTTTAGTGCCGTTGATGGAATTATAACTGATAAGCGCATCCACCTGCCAACTGAAAATGCTGACATGCTGACTCTTACAAACATGAAAAAGAGTTGGATTGGGGCAGACTTCTCTACACCACTGAATGATAACAGTGAAACATAACCTCCAATACACTGTCTTTTTTTGGGAGTTGTATTACCATGCATCTCTTCACACCTACACATGGGTATACGCTTTCTGAATTTGGCTATTTGGTGTGTTATTCCCCTGCTTATCCTCATCCTCATCATCCACCACCATTAGATCAACATGGGTTGACCATGGTCCATGATGCTACAGCCAAGTTATTGTGTAAAAGGGTGTTTTTCATGCCCTTTAAAAAAAATGTTTACACAGTTGATGTGTACCCCCAGGGGGAAATGTTTGTCAGCCCATACACTTAGTGTATGGGTATTCCAAGTTTAGGAGACCCGCTCCTTTAAACTGGGAAGGCATGTTTCAGAGGACATCCTCCTCGTCTTTTGAGACGCCACCACTAGAACAATAGGGTGAAAGTGTTCCATGATTCAACAGCCACTATTTTATTTTGCAGGGGTTTTTATGATGTCCATATTTACACAGTAGGTTGATGTGTCCCCCCAGGAGAAAATGTTTGTCAGCCTATACACTTAGTGTATGGGCATTTCAAGTATAGGAGACCTTCTCCTTTAAACTGGGAAGACATTTTCTGGAGGACATCCTCCACGTCTTTTCAGACACCACCACTAGAACAGGAGGGTGAACGTGTTTGTGATACAACAGCCACTATATTGTTTTGCAAGAGTGTTTATGATAGTAAAAAAAATATTTACAAAGTAGGTTGATGTGTACCCCCAGAAGAAAATGTTTATGTTTATCAGCCCATACACTTAGTGTATGGGCATTCCAAGTATAGGAGACCCGCTCCTTTAAACTGGGAAGACATTTTCCGGAGGACATCCTCTACGTCTCTTCAGACTCCACCACTAGAACATGAGGGTGAACATGTTCCGTGATGCAACAGCCACTATATTGTTTTGTAAAGGTGTCTATGATGTCCCTACAAAAAAATATTTACACAGTAGGTTGATGTGTACCCCCCAGGGAAAAATGTTTGTCAGCCCATACACTTAGTGTATGGGCATTCCAAGTATTGGAGACCAGCTATTTTAAACTGGGATGATGTTTTCCAGAGGCCATCCTCCACGTCTCTTCTGACACCACCACTAGATCACTAGGGTGAACGTGTTCCGTGATGCAACAGCCATGTAATATTTTTGAAGAGTGTTTATTTTGACCGTAACAAAAATGTTGAGACAGTATGTTGATGTGTACCCCCCAGGGGGAAATGTTTGTCAGCCCATACACTTACCGTATGGGCATTACAAGTATAGGAGACCCGCTCCTTTGAAAAGGAAACAGATTTTTAGGAGGACTTCCTCCACGTTTATTCCAAGTGGTATTGGGGTGCGACCAAATTTGGGGCAGGCCTTGTATTCACTGCATAGGCAAACAGTATGGGAGACCCACTTCCTAATAATGTGAACTTTCTTGGTTGTTCATCTTCAACAAAGCAATTCTCCACTACCAGGTCTTCAGCCTCATCACTGCAATGCTACAATGCAGGGTCTTCAGCTCACCACTGTAATTAACCAATGCAGGTTCTTCAGCGTCAACATTGCAATTCTCCACTGTTGGTTCTTCAGGCTCAACACTGAAATGCTCCACTGCTGAGTATTTTTCCGCAACACTGCAATGCTACAATGCAGGTTCTTCATGCTCAAAAATTGCAATGCTCCACTGCTGTGTGTTCATCCTCAACACTACAATTCTCCACTGCCGGTGGTTCTTCAGGCTCACCACTGCAATTCACCAATGCAGATTCTTCAGCCTCAACAACACAATTCTCAACTACTGGTCCTGTAGCCTCAACACTGAAATTCTCCACTGGTGGTCCTTCAGCCTCAACACTGACATTCAACAATGCAGGTTCTTCAGCCTAAACAATTAAAATGCTCCACTGCCACCTATTCTTTAGCCTCAACACTGCAATTCTCCACTGCAGTTTCTTCAGCCTCAACATTGAAATTCTCCACTGCAGGTTTTCCAGACTCAACACTGACATTCTCCACTGCCAGGTCTTCATCCTCAACACTGACATTCTCCAATGCATGTGCTTCAGGGTCAACAATTCACTGCATAGCCAAACAATATGGGAGTACCAAATTAGTAGGAACAATGCTGTCAGGTGGCCATCCAGTACTTTGCTTCAAAGGGTTATTGGGGTGCGTGTAACGTTGAGGCAGGGCAGGCCTTGCATTCAATGCTTAGGCAAACAGTATGGCAGTACCAAATAAAGCTTAAAGGAAACTTTGGTATAATGTGGCCATCCAGTACTTTGCTGCAAAGGTTTATTGGGGTGTGTGTAACATTGGGGCAGGGCAGACCTTGCATTCAATGCCTAGGCAAGCAGTATGGCAGAACAAAATATAGCTTTATGGGAACTTTGGTTTAATGTGGCCATCCAGTATGTGGGTACAAAGGCTTATCGGGGTGAGTGTAAATTTGGGACAGGGCAGGTCTTGCATTCAATGCCTAGGCAAACAGTATGGCAGTACCAAATAAAGCTTAATGGGAACTTTGGTTTAATGTGGCAATCTAGTACGTGGATTCAAATGCTTATTGAGGTGCGTGTAACTTTGGGACAGGGCAATCTTTGCATTTAATGCATAGGCAAAAAGTATGTGAGTACCAAATGTATACTTGGAAGTTTGTTTGCATGTGGTCATCCATGACGTCTGTTCAAAGGTTTGTTCGGGTGCGTCCTAATTTTGGGCAGCCCTGCCACTCACTGCATACGCAATAACAGTATAAGTGACCCATTGTTTAATAATGGGAATAACAAAGCATAGCCGGCTGATGACTCTCTAGGAAAAGTGAGGGCCCACTGCTGGCACTATAAAAATAGACTTTGTGACTTTCAGAATCCCTCCTTCGTAAATGAAACAGGACATGTCTGATGATGTGTCACAAACCACATGGCCAAATAAAAATGTAAAATGTTAAAATGACATTTCACAGTGAATGCATTTGGTCTTGGTTGAAAGCAATGGTAAAGTTGAAAAACGCATCAAAAACGCTACGTGTGAACATAGCCCAAGTGGTGGAGGAACAGTTTTGTTTTGGGTTATTTATTTTGCCTTACATACAATCATTACCCTGGAAAGGAAGTTCCTTAACATATTTCCCAGGAAAATGCATTTTGGTATCGTTTTTGTATGTTTTAGTGTGCGCCTGTAAAAGTGGCGTAAGACTCTGACAACATTGTTCACAGCTGTGACCTATGTGTTAGAAATGCTTCCAGTGGTATTCCCCATGATGTTCCCATGTCATTTGAGCACTGTTTCCATCAATTTCAGATATTTTTAGACCCTAAAAGGACCACTTGGGGAGTCACAGCAAAAATGCTCGGTTTTCCCATAGACTTACATTGGGCTCGTTGCTTGGGTCGAGTACCTGAGCATTCCAATTTGACCGTCCCTAGCAATGAGCACCTGAGCATTTTAGTGCTTGCTCATCACTAATACTCACCAAACACCTAATTCCACCGAAGTCCTCGTTCTTCTCTAATAAAGCAAAAATAATTAAACTACAATATCCCTCATGTATCCATCATTTTGTCCCACGCCGTAATCCATGTCTAGGGGAAAAATAGTTTTTAATTTGGACTGTGCCAGGTTGCGACTGTCCAGGTTGAGATCCACTGAAGAATGAGCTGCTGCGAACGCAGCCTCAGTGACCGGCGGTGACTTCATCGAGGTTACCTCCGGTCACTGAGCCTCTGTTCCCTGCCAGGCTGAACTGCCGTGACTTCGGTGATACATATACAAGCATAAATATAAAATGCATTGCAAATATGACACATAAACATTTAAACAAATACATTGCACATGACACTCATGCATACACACATATATACACATGCAATAAACATATGACACATGCATATACTGGCACTGCACATGTGATATATGTGACATATACATATGTACACATTATTACATTATGTGCAGCCTAGATGAAACTTTTTGGAACAAGGAGGCCAAGGGGGATTGGGTACATCATAGGCTTAGTCTTCCTTGGAAGCAGATAAATGCAGAAAACATCCTCTTCCCCATTTCCAAATCCATTACAGCAGATCTAAATAAACAATAAGGAGGAAGTTTTATAGCTATACCAAAGAGTGAGGAGAAGCTCACATGAGCAGGAAAAGTGTTGTAAAGGAAAGGCAGGACAGGTTTAATAGCCAAGTTCAGACATCAAACTCTTAGTTACTATTCTGTCACACCTCCTAACATGTACTCTTCCACCTCGTGGGAGATGCTCTATACTCGCCTCATGGTAGTCAGACCCTGAGCATATTTGTTATTTATACACCTCATAAGAGTTCATTTACACACGTGGTCAAAATTGTTGGTACCTCTTATTTAATGACAGAAAAACCAACAATGGTGACAGAAATAACTTGCATCTGACAAAAGTAATAATAAAGCCAAAATCTATGAAAATGAACGAATGAAAGTCAGATATTGCTTTTCAACCATGCTTCCACAGAATTTTTTAAAAATAAAACTCATGAAATTGGCCTGGACAGAAATGATGGTACCCTTAACTTAATATTTTGCTGCACAACCTTTTGAGGCAATCACTGCAATCAAAAGATTCCTGTAACTGTCAATTAGACTTCTGCACCTCTCGACTGGTATTTTGGCCCACTCAAAAGAGCAAACTGCTCCAGTTGTCTCATGTTTGAAGGTTGCCTTTTCCAGACAGCATGTTTTAGCTCTTTCAAAAGATGCTCAATAGGATTTAGGTCAGGGCTCATAGAAGGCCACTTCACAATAGTTCAATGGTTTCCTCTTAGCCATTCTGGGGTGTTTTTATCTGTGTGTTTTGGGTCATTGTCCTGTTGCAAGACCCGTGACCTACAACTGAGACCAAGCTTTCTGACACTGGGCAGCATATTTCTCTCTAGAATCCCTTGATAGTCTTGAGATTTCATTGTACCCTGCACAGATTCTAGACACCCTGTGCCAGATGCAGCAAAGCAGCCACAGAGCTTAACAGAGTGTCCTCCATGTTTCACAGCAGGGACAGTGTTTTCTTCCTGATATGCTTCATTTTTCTGTCTGTGAACATATACTATGTTCCAAATTATTATGCAAATGATATTTTTCT
>VIAB01018714.1:20717-35999 GCA_009801035.1 Oophaga pumilio | reverse complement strand
TGGGAGACTAGAAGCTGCCATAACCCGATCAGGTCTGCTACATACAGGCGATGATCAGATCGCTTGTATGAAGCCAAATTGCTGACTTGCTATGAGTGCCGACCACCGGGGCTCATAGCAAGCCGGCTGTGACAACCATAAATGTCTGCTGTAGACCTATAGTTGTAATGCCTACCCATCGGTGAACCGCGATCACGTGACGGGGTCACCGATGGGCGGGATTTTCGGCCCACTTGCCTAAAGCGCCCGTTAAATGCTGCTGTCAGTTTGACAGGGGCATTTAACGGGTTAACAGCAGTGGGTGGATCGCGATTCCACCTGCGGCTGTTGCGGGCAAATGTCAGCTGTTCAAAACAGCTGACATGTGCTGGAAAAGATGTAGGCTCAGCGCCAGAGCCCACATCAAAAGGGGAGACATGACATGCGCCTTACTAGTATGGCACATGTCGTGAAGTCTAGATGTCCATGTATACCAGGGTCTATAACAGAGGCACACTCTAGATGACTAACTGTTTCTAATCAGGTTCTTTTCCTTTTGTCTGCCGGGACCGATGGTCCTATTTGTTGGTCAGTGGTGGTGATATCCTATAAGTATATGTTGTATCTGTTTTTGGTGTGGTGTTGCACTGTTTGCACTTTAGTCAACGTTGACTTATTTGGTTAATATTTTATATGTTAGTATGAGGCTAAGTGCACACGTTCAGGATTATTCACGTTTTTTTTTCGCGGTAAAAAACGCATGAATTAAGCATCCTATTATTTAGAATGAATTCTGCAATTTTTGTGCACATGGTGCGTTTTTTTCCGCAAAAAAAACGCATCGCGGAAAAAAGCAGAATGTTCATTAATTTTGCGGTAAAAACGCGCAAAATCCACGCAGAAAAAAGTCCGGTTTTACTCAGGAAAATTCTGCACACATTCCTGAACGTGTGCTCTTAGCCTGATTAAAAGCTAAATTTTAAATTACCACTTTTTGCTAATACACTACTGAATTCTGATGGTTTAATTGTCTCCTTTCACGTTGCTTATTTGTAAAGTTGAATGGCTGCATGCTGGGGCCTCATCGAGCTCCCCAGCGTTACTCCTTCCTCCTCTGTTTGACTGCACGTGCCATTACCAGAAGTGACAACAGACGCTGGGCAATCCTGTACAGCTCACTTTTGGATGTGTTACAGTTAACATGTGTTACATGATTATTTTTCTGAATTACTGTGCATTACAGTGCACATGTAGTGGATTCAGTGGACAGGATTTATGCTAGTGATTGCAAGGGAGTCCCTCTTGTTTTCACCTTCAGGCCAGAGGAAGGAGTTTTGCTAGGTCTGGTCACTACTTGGATATAAGTACCCTGGATAGAAGAAACCCTAAGGTAGGACCTATCCTTTAACTTATGAAGGGTTTATGTTCTTCCTGCTCTGCATGTGCACAACCCAGCGCTGACCCAGTCCCAGAAAGGTTCCCGACATTGGTAGGTCTTTTTCTTTGGTGCAGGTTTTAATTTTTTAGCCTAACCTTCACCTTCTCACCTCTCAGGGGCACTAGAATCCTGCACCAAAAAGTAAAGTTAAAGTGTCAAGCCGTAAATGTGCAATATGTACTAGGAAGCATTCATTCTCCCATATGAAACTACTATGCCAGGGTTGCACAGACAAGGTAATTAAAGAGGAATAGCCTTCCTTAATGGAAGACATTAAGGGGATGGTTTGCCAAGAAATACAATCTTCCCTGGCCTCCTTTTCCCAATTCACATCCAGGACTCCTTTGGGGTCTAACCAGAGATAAAGTAGTTTAGAAGAGGACTCAACTGTTAGGAAGATCGCATGTCTACACCGGGAAATTGCTGGAAGCAGGAGAATTAACCAACCTTCGGGACTTGGCCCTGGAGAACAAGAAATAGTTCTCATGTGAAGATGTGGTGGAACTCCTTACAGCAGTAAGGAATACCATGGAAGTGGAAGAAGTAAAACCACTCGGATTGTTCAGGATGAAATATTCGATGGTCTTAGATCAAAAAAGAAAATGGTGTTTTCTATACATGAAAACTTTCAAAGGCTAAAGTGGCCAAAAATAATACTCTGTTGTTTTGAAGATTCTTCTCAGCTTAAGGACCCATTGGATCGTAAAATGGACAGCCTGTTGAGAAAATCCTATGAGACTTTGGCAGCCTTACTGAAAACGCATGTTGTTTATATTTGTGTGTCAAGCTCTTATGTTTTGTTGGTTGAATCCTTTGGAAGATTATCTGCATATGGGAACTGCCAGAGAGGATATGTTAGGTTCCCTGCCTCTTCTCCAGTAGCCCACGTTATTCTGGCAGATGCGTCCACGGAGTCAGACTCTGTGGGGTAAGCAGTCTGGAAAACACATCTCCATTCCACAATTTTAACCAAAATTAAAGAGATTGTCCACTATTTTTACATTGATGCCCTATCGTCTGACTGGGCATTGTCCGACACTCGGAACCCCTGTAGATCAGCTGTTATCGGAGACGGAGGCGGCTACCGGTCGGAAGTACATACTTGCGGAGCTTGGCTGTCTACTTGTAGTGGCTATTGCAGGGTTCTGCACATCCACGTCCTGCATGCGTACCTATATTTAACATTGTGTACGCAGGAACATGCGTTGTATGCGGATGCGTTCCCGTGCGTCGGTCTGAAGTGCCCTCCAAACATGTTGCATTCGGAGGGCACTTCAAATTGACGCACAGGAACGCATCAGCATGCAACGCATGTTCCTGCGTACACAATGTTAAATATAGGTACGCAGGACGCATGCAGAAGTAGGCGGATCTTAAGGAAAGAAGTACGCAGCCCTACGCTGCGGACACAAGCGCTAGTGTGTAACCGGCCTAAGGCAGATATTACGCTTCCAGTTCAATGTTCTGCCATTTGGGATATCATTAGAACCTCAATTGTTTACAAAGATGTGATCGCTAGTTAGATTCCAAACACAACTCATCAGCGATCTGTGATTCCAAACACAACTCATCAGCGATCTGTATAACGACCTCTGCGGTCGTTGGGAAAACCTAGTCCCACCTGCGACGCTGGTGAAGTCGTTCATAAAGGGTGTCACACTCAGCGATTCAGGCTCACCAGCGGGACACCAACGACCAAAAAATGGCTCAGAACGTTCATAAGCGATCAGCGACATCTCAGCAGGGGCCACATCGCTGCTACATGTCACACACAGCTAAGTTGCTAACGAGATCGCTACTGCGTCATAAATGGTGACGCAGTAGCGATCTCGTTAGCGATCTTACTTAGTGTGGCATACCCTTTAGTCTCTTCCACCTTGAAATCCTTCCTAGGTCCTCTGATGGTCTCTCTGAAGCAGACATCCTTCTTATCAAAAGAGAAACAAATTCAGCTGAGATCGAAAATGGCCTACCTACGAAGCCAGACAACAATGTCCTTAAAAAGGTTGTCTACTACATAATATACTGCCTCGATCTATTTAAACCTTGTAAAGAAGTCTTTTTGTAAATACATTCTGCTGCTTTATGTGCCAGTGAGCGATGTGGTCACTGACCTCTCGCTCCGCATCACCTGACCCCGGCTGAAGCCGCTGACATCCACTGATGACAAGTTCCAGATTTCCTGGATTCCCCAGGAGTTGCTCAGTTGCACACACCCCCACTGACTGGACTGTGGGCGTCACGTCACTGCTCAATATCCAGCTCGCGCTTTCCCTTTCTCTTCTACTTTTATTGACTGCAAGCTCGCATTGGATACTGTGCTGTGACGCACGGTGAAACACATCCCAGTCAGCCACAGGGGGTGCATGCGACTGGGTCACGCTTGGGGGAATCAAGTAAATCCAGAACTTGACGTGACATAAGCTGATGTCAACGGTGACTGCAGCCGGGGGATCACGTTACGCTGAGTGAGCGGTCAGTGATAAAGCCGCCCCTCAGGCACATATTTACAAAAATAATTATTTGCCAGGTTTAAATTGATGGAGACAGTATAGTAAGTAGTAGACAACATCTTTAAGATTTCAGATGTCAGTCTTGAGTTTCATGATGTCATGCATTCAGTCAATGCCTGAGTTCTACAAACCTACATCCTTTGAAACTGGGATTTGGACACAGGGAGTCAACTGGTGATCATTCAACTTCAGAAAGCTAAAGGCAGAGGTGGCCTCAGGTCAGCAACATTCATAGTACAAAGCCGTAACGTAAAAGTTTATTTTGCCAATGCAACCACGGAAGCTTAAAGAGAACCTGTCACCCCCCCCCCCCCCCAGGGCCTTTTTAAGTAAAAGAGCCACCTTCAGCAGCACTAAGGCTAGATTCCGTGAAGGTGGCCCTTATGTTTTGGATCGCTAGGAACGCTGAAATATACACTTTTATAATCTGTCCGACATACCTTTATTGGGTCAGGGAGGTATGTCTTCTCGCCCTGTATCAGCGGTGTCAATCATTCCCCTCTTGTTTGCAGCCCCCGCTTCCTCTCCTTTGTGACGTCACCGGCGCTTCGTGTATTGGCGGCCCCAGATCCCGCCCCGCAGTGTGTTATGATGTATTCACACTGCGGGGCTGGGAATCTGGCGCCTGCCCAGTGAGGATCTCTGTACCTGTCCCTCATCTCCCTCCGCCGCTTTCCTCACTGCGCAGCTGTCAGATTCCCAGCCCCGCAGTGTGAATACATCATAACACACTGCGGAGCGGGATCTGGGGCTGCCGATACACGAAGCGCCGCCGGTGATGTCTTAAGGAGAGGAGTCAGAGGCCGGAAACAAGAGGGAGATTATTGACACCGCTGATGCCGCTGACACAGAGCGAGAAGACATACCTCCATGACACAATAGAGGTATGTCGGACAGATTATAAAAGTATATATTTCAGCGTTCCTAGCTATCAGAAACTTTAGAGCCCCCTTCACAGAATGCAGCCTTAGTGCTGCTGAAGGTGGCTCTTTTACTTAAAAAGGCCCTGGGGGGGGATGACATGTTCCCTTTAACTTTGTCATCTGGGAAGCATTAACTATGAAGATCTAAAGTCAGTCTCAACAAGAATTTTCTCTTTGGAAGAGCAACATTTTCTCTCACAATCGTCTCTCCACATAAAAGTCCCTGCTAACTTAAGGATGACTTTCTAAGCAGGAAGTATGTACATCCAGATGAATGCAATCTAGATATGGAGATTTTCGAGATCATAACCAAAAGATGGGGCCATCCAGAAGTAGACCTATTTGCAGGTCATCAAAATGCAAAGGTTTATCAGAACATAATAATTAATATATATAGCGCCAACATATTCTGCAGCGCTATTCCTGAATACAAATGATGTCTATACAGTGGTGGATGCATTTGCCCACCCCTGGTGATTCAACTTGGCATATGCTCTTCAACTGATTTCCAGTCTTGCCAAAGACACTACAGAACGTTAAAACAGAGAGTGTTAGAAGCACTTCTCTGGCCAAAAAAAAGAAGCTGGTTTGTGACTTAAAAGGGAAGCTGTCACATCCTTTTTCGATTTTAAACTGCTCCCAATGTCTTATAAGCTGTGGAGAATCGGGGGTTAGTGGATGCTCTCGTCCGCTGGCCTGGCTGCCTTTAGAAAGACTGCATGGACCAGGGCTCATACCACTGAATGCCTGCTTTATCTCCCCATGGGCAACATACTACCCAGACAACGCAGGGTTAGGGTAAAACAGTGTGGCAATGCTTTATTGAACCACAACACCCTATAGCAAACAGAACATTCCCAGCAATTACCCCAACATGGTGCACATTACAGGGCCCAACCCTTCCGCTGACTCACCTGGATAACTAAATGTTATGTCAGAGCTCCCAGGGTCGATATTCCACCTGTGATGTACTTACAGAGAAGAGATATTGACAAGCGTAGGGAGATGACTGAGAACAGTCCATAGAGTCCGTAGCAGGCCCAAAGCCAGTTGACACTACGACACTGCTCCAAGGGTCGCTATTCCTCCTGTGAGATACACACAGAGAAGAGATAACGACAAGCGTAGGGAGGTGACAGTCCATACTGTCCATACACGAGAGTCACCAACTGGCTTATCCGACCACCTCCATGGAACCAGGCGACCAGCGGGTCCCAAAACCTGGCTTTCTCCAAACATATCCATGGTTCAGAGATGGTCACTGGATCAGATCTGTGTCCTTCCAACCGAAGCCGAAAACTCCTAGGTTGATTCCCATAGAATCATAGAGCCGAGTCCCTCGTGATGGTGCCATGATGAATTGGCTGCAGTCCTGTCTCTGGTCCATTGAGTCTTGTGCAGAATGGCGGACTGGTAGCTCTGTGTGATGAGATGATGTCTGAACTGAACTGCGCTCTCTGTCTCTGGAGTCTTTTATACCCAAGGCAGGTGATCTGTATTTTGATTTACCCAGTATCCTTCAGCTCATCCTACATTCTTTTCCCTCTTTACTTTTGAAGTCAACAAACTAGTATCATAATACAATGCACAATGAGCATATCAGTACACATCAATAGACAAAGACAAACACCCACTATGTACAAGTCACTATTACAGTCTTAAGCCCCCATCACACACAGCGATCTCGCTAGCGGGATCGCTGCTGAGTCACTAGTTTTGTGACGCAACAGCGATCTCCCCAGCAATATCGCTGTGTGTGACATTCAGCGACGATCAGCCCCCTGCCGGGTATCGCTGATCGTCGCTGAATGTCCTGGACATTTTTTTGATCGTTGGTCTCCCGCTGGCCAGCACGCATCGCTGCGTGTGGCAGGTAGTAGACCAGCGATCAGCTGGTAACCAAGGTACACATCGGGTTTCCAGGCGCCGGGCGGTGCCTGGAAACCCGATGTGTACATTGAATACCAGTGCGCTGCTGCACGGGAGCTGGTAACCAAGGTACACATCGGGTTTCCAGGCGTCGAGCAGCGCCTGGAAACCCGATGTGTACCTTGGTTACTAGCTCCCTGCACCAGCGAGCTGGTATCCAACGTACACTGCGGGTAACTAAGCGACGTTACCCGCAGTGTCGCTGTCCTGATCGCTGCCTGAGCTGCCTGTTTGGCAGCTCACCAGCGATCATGTAGCCACACACCAGCGATCCTGACAAGTGCATATCGTTGTCAGGATCGCTGGTGTGTCGCTATGTGTGACGGGGCCCTTACACAGTATGTTAAATAGTATATCAGCTTGCAAGATTGTCTTCTTGACCCACCAGACATAAACACTTAAATCCACAAGCCAATATACAGATAAAAAGTCAATTCTTGTGGGTTTACAAAAACATGGTTGTCTGGGAAATTAAGATTCAATCTGGTTCCTTCGCATAAGCGATGCAGTGTGCATCACTATCATGGTTTTCTCAAGCAGAACGTTCCACTATTTATCTCAAATACTTTTTATCCTTAGGTAATCCCTTCTCTTTCAGTCATGGGGGGGGGACACTTTCTATTCTTCCAGTAATGGTCCTCTTTAAATTATTCAAGCTCATCGCAGCCTGATTGATTTCCTGCTCAGTAAATTTTGTGCTTGTGGACTGACTATCAGGTCCCCGAGCATGCGCACTTAATCTGGGAGTATGTCCTCATCTTCATTTCATATCTGCTCATGCTCTGGAGCCTCAGTGACTCAGTGGTTCGATGATAAATATTTAGAGTTGAGAGTCCTCAGTGGTTGATACCTTTTAATGGCTAACTGAAAAGATGGTAACAAATTGCAAGCTTTCGAGACTACTCAGGTCTCTTCATCAGGCTGAACTAATACAAAATCTGAAGAATCACATATTTATACACAAAAACACAGAAAAAATGCAATAGGTAAGACAAAGTGACGTGAAGCAGAATAGTCATTATGGCAGAGGGATGAGCATAAATCTTGGAACAGTTCATAGATAAGGAGAGAAAGTTTTATTACCCTCTGATTGGGGTCTGGTAATGTGCTAACTGAAAAGATGGTAACAAATTGCAATGATGTAACTATTGTTATGATGTAACTATATGCACAACACTCTGTTCCCGCGGCTTTGGAGCATGTGCAAATATGAAATGCAGCTGGGGACATAAACCCAGATTCAGTGCACATGCCCGGTTGCCTGATAGACAGTGCTCAACTGCGGGATTTACTGGGCGATTGCTGTGATATTGGGACAGTACAAGAAATCAATCAGGCTGCGATGGGCATGAAGAATTTGAAAAGGTCAATGACTGACCGTGACTGCAAGGATAGAAAGTGCCACCCCTATGACTAAAAGACAAGGTATCACTTAAGGCTAAAAAGTGGTTTATGTTTTTTTGTTTTAGATAAATAGTGGCAAGTTTTCTTTGAAGACCATGTTAGTGGTGCATATTGCATAACTAACAAGATATGGGGGCTGGTTTAATATCTTAAAAGGATGTAACACGTTCCTTTAAATAGCCTAAACTTAGAAGATCCCCTAATACTCCCACCAATCAGCAGCCACCTTCACCATGATCTTATCTACCACCTGGCCCCTGGGCACTTGTCTGGCTGCTGTTTTTTTAGTTTGCGATCCTAAACGTTTGGGGGCCTCTCAGATAGTCATACATACCCTTCAAAAAAGTAGTAAACTGATAACAAATCCCGTTTATGGCAAGATATGGAAGACCTTTGTAATGTGGTGTGACTCTAGTCCTCCAGACCCTCTTCATCTGGACAACGCTCAGCTCTTTGATTTCCTACAAGATGATCTGCAAAGGTCTAAAACCTAGCACCCACAAAGTCCAGGTTTCAGCCTTAAGCTTATTCTTAGATCAAAACTTGATGAATCACAGTTCGATAAAGAAATTCATGACTGAAGCCTCCCGTGTATGCCAAAGATTGACCAGCCTAATCCCATACTGGGATCTGAATATCATCCTTAAAGGCCTAACACTGCCTCCATTTGACCCAATATCCTCAGTAGACTAGATAAACTATCCTGAAACACAGCCTTCTTGTTAGCAATTGGAACAGCCAGGAGAGTCAGTCAGGGAACTTCAGGCCTTCTCAATCAGTGAACCCTATGTGAAGGTGCTAGAATACAACTTCTTTTCCATCTGGACCCATCAGTTTTGCCCAAAGTGGCCTTGGACTTCCACAGGTCTCAGGAAATCGTTCTTCCTTCCTGTTGCCAAAGTCCAGCAAATGATAAAAGTAGTTTCATTCCTTAGATGTACGAAGAAGGGGGTACTTCACTACCTTCAACGATCGGAATCCTGGAGGAAAGATCAGAATCTTTGTGCAGCTCTTTGGTCAAAAATGTGTTAACAAGGCATCAAAGCATGCCATTGCCAGATGGATCAAGAGCAGTCGGCAAAGCATATGAAAACCAGAATATTACCCCCCTAAAAAACTTAAATCTCACTCCACTAGGGCCGATCTGTTTATTGGGCTGAAAGGAATGACTGAATCACTGACTGGGAGGACCAAGGAAATGCAGTGGGTATAGTATATCTTGACTTCAGCAAAGCTTTTGACAAAGTATCTCACACCATCCTTATTGAAAAAATGACTAAGTATGGAATGGACAAGACAACTGTTAGGTGGAATCATAACTGGCTTAGTGATCGGACTCAAAGAGTTATCATAAATATCTGCAGATCCAGTTGGACCAGTTGGAAGAATGTCTCAAGTGGGGTACCACAGGGCTCTGTCCTGGGCCTTGTATTATTCAACATCTTTAGCAATGATTTAGATGAAGGAATTGAGTGTAAACTGATTAAATTTGCTGATGTCACAAAACTAGGAGGGAAAGTTAATACTAGAGCAGAAAGAGAGAGGATTCAAAAAGATATTAATAAACTGGAGCAGTGGGCAGCAACTAACAGAATGGTTTTTAACAGGGAGAAATGCAAACGTCTGGGCAATAAAAATGAAAAAAAACATACAGAATGGGAGGAATAGAGCTAAGCAACAACACATGTGAAAAAGACTTGGGTATACTAATAGATCACAGACTGAACATGAGTCAACAGTGTGATGCAGGAGCAGAAAAGGTAAATACAATTCAGGGATGTGTTAACAGAATCATACAGTCTAGATCACGTGAAGTCATTATTGCCTTCTACTCCTCTTTGGTCAGACCTCATCCGGAATACTGAGTCCAGTTTTGGGCTCCCCAATTTAAAAAAGACAACAAACTGGAGCAAGTTCAGAGAAGAGCGACCGAATGGTGACCGGTATGCAAACCATGTCCTATGAGGAACGGTTACAGGATTTGGAATTGTTTAGCTTGCAAAAAAGTAGACTAAAGGTACTGTCACACTAAACGAGATCGCTAATGCGTCACCGATTTATGACGCAGTAGCGATCTCGTTAGCGATGCAGCTGTGTGTGACATGTAGCAGCGATGTGGCCCCTGCTGAAATGTCGTTGATCGCTTATGAACGTTCTAAGCTGTTTTTTGGTCGTTGGTGTCCCGCTGGTGAGCCTGAATCGCTGAGTGTGACACCCTTTATGAACGACTTCACCAGCGTCACAGGTGGAATCTAACTAGCGATCACATAGCGATCGCACCAGCGATCTCGCCAGGTCGTGTCGTTGTTGTGATCGTTGGTGCGACCGCTAAGTGTGACAGTGCCTTAAGAGGAGACTTAATAGCTGTCTTAAAATGTCTCAAGGGCTTTCACATTGTGGAAGGATCATCTTTATTTTCATTTGCACAAAGAAAGACTTGGTGCATTGGGATGAAACTGAATGGGAGGAGGCACCGATTAGATATTAGAAAAAACTTTGACAGGGTGATCAATGAGTGGAACAGGCTGCCACGGGAGGTTGTGAGTTCTCCTCCAATGGAAGTCTTCAAACAAAGGCTGGACAGACTACTGTCTTGGATGATTTAGTGAATCCTGCTTTGAGCAGGGGGTTGGACCAGATCACCCAGGAGGTCCCTTCCAACTCTACCATTCTATGATTCTATGAAGGGGCAAGCGCTTCCATCGAGCAGATCTGCAGAGCCGCTACATGGTCTTCGGTCTATATCTTCTCCAAACATTATAGACTAGACGTAGTGTCCATTAGAGATTTGGCCTTTGGGAGAAATGTTCTCCAGGCTATTTCTCCTGTGGTGCTGTTGTGGGGGGTCATTAGAGAAAATAGAATTAGACTTACCGGTAATTCGGATTCTAAGAACCCTCCACGATAGTACAGGTAATTCCTATCCTTCTGTTCCTTCTTGTATTACTTTAATCCAGTGTTAAATAAATGTTTGAGGAATACCTACATTGGTGGTCCTTGAAAAAAACACTAGAATGGGAGTGGGGAGGGAGTTTTTGACCTTTTTGTGTTTCCTGTCCCTATTATTCTCCTTTGATGCTGTCATGGAAGGCTCTTATGAGCCGAATTACCAGGAAGTGTAATTCTATTTTCCTTTTATTTGCAGTTCATGTCTCATCTGCTTAAGGCAAATCAACAAACTTATTGATCAACTTTCACCACACGCTGCAACGTGTAAAGAGATCAGCAGGAAACTGGATTCTGTGAAGCAGCAGCAGCATAACAAAGTTAGTAACATTTTCTGTGGATTTTCTCTTAGTGTTTTGTCATTTTCCTAATAAAGGAATGCACGTTTCCCCACTTCACAAGTTCCGATTGCTAGGAGAAAGTTCAGGCTGGCATCTTTGTGCTGCTTTATGAAGCAACCATTATTCCGCAGCATTGGGGGCTGCAGAGCGGTGGCTTGGATCAGGAGTTAAGCGCGCTCCAGACCAGGTGAAAAGTAGTGCTTACAATCTCTCCAGTAAAGTGCACGTTTGACCACCACTTCTACATGACAGCTGTGGTCAGTACCCTAAGCATCACCTGTAAAAAATAAATAAGTAAGGCTAGAAGAAAAATGAGGCCACATATTAATAAAAAGTTATTTGCATAATTGGTTGTTTTAGAATATGAAAATGATCCTTTAGCCCAGGGGTTCTCAAACTTTTTAAACAGGGGGGCCAGTTCACCGTCCCTCAGACCATTGGAGGGCCGGAATATAGTTTAAAAAAACTATGAACAAATTCCTATGCACACTGCACATATCTTATTTTGAAGTAAAAAAAACAAAACCGGAACAAATACAATATTTAAAATGAAGAACAGGTAAAGTTAAATCAACAAACTTACCGATATTTCAATGGGTTCTTTGAGTATCCTACACTCCGAGGCAATTTTTTCTTTCTTGATATCATTGTTTCCTAGGGATTCCAAATTGCTATTAGTAAAATACCAATATATAGTATGTACAGCACTGCAAAAACTATATACCAGCAATAAAATTGCCCACACAGAGACATAAAGACTGCAATGCCCATCAATGCTGTCTGATCAGTGCCCATCAATGCAGCCTTGCCAGTTCATATAATTTCAGCCTCACCAGTGCCCATATTGGTGGAACTCCGCTTTTACCTCGGGCTCAGACTGCTGTGATGTAAATGTCCCCAGTAGGCAGGTAAATGTCCCCAATAGGCAGCATAGGTCCCCAATAAGCATGATAGACCAGACCCGGCGTTCAAAAAATAAAAATAAAAAAAATCCAGTACTCACCTAAGTCCCCCCGCTGCTCTGAAGAGGCGCCCGCTCGACTCCGTCTTCTTCTGGTACAGGCGGTGTGACATCATCAGGACGCGCAGGCGGCGTGATGACAATCACGTCATCTGTGTGCTGCATACGGAGGGCCGTGCATCGCCTTTCCTCGCCACCTCGGTGTTCCGCCAGCGATTACAGGGCCTGCTGGCATTGAACTGTCGTGAAGTTCAATGTCGGCCGGGCCCAGGGGCCAGATAAATGTCCTCGGCGGGCCGCATGTGGCCCGCGGGCTGTAGTTTGAGGACCCCTGCTTTGGCCCCTTAGTGACCAGTCCTAATTTTTCAAATCTGACCAGTGTTACTGTATGTGGCAATAACTCTGGAATGTGATAACACATTACATTTTATTATTCCATACCTTGACTTATGAGTTAATTTGTTCTGTGACGGAGCTTTTAACTCAATTTGCTTGTATATCAAATTAAATTTACCCATGAAAATGAATCAAAATGCTCTTAATCCGCCAGCCCTCCCAAAAAAAACCATAAAAAATGTTTTTAAATAAGAAAAAGTAATGTTATTGGTAACAAATAATGTACAGCACGAAAAACTTTAATTTTATTTTTAATTTTTTTATTTTTATTTTTTTTTCTTCACTTAATCTTTTTCCTTCACTGACTTTTGCCTTTTTCTACACCCTTTTTTCGTTTTCACTTGCAAGGCGTTTCAATAAAAACTTGTCCAGGTAGATTTTATTCCTCACTTTCAAAATGTTTTGAAAATGAGTGAGGCAAGTGTTTTGATACGCAGCGCCAACATGCGACCTGTCGCAACTTTTTCCGGGTGTTTCTTTTCAATAAATTATCAAATGTGCTACCACATTCCCAACATTTTTTTAATCTCCCTTGTATGGATTACTTCCTCCGCCTCTGGCGCCTCCCCTTTAATTTCCTGCAAAAACGCCATAGGCTGCTGCTGTTGAAGCTCCCTTAATTCCTCCGTTGTCACTTCCTCGTTGTGCTTCTCGACGAGTTCATTAACATCTTCTTCATCCACTTCCAGGCCTGTGGCCCTTCCGAGGGACACAATCTCCTTCACCACGAACACTTCAGGTTTGATTCCATGGATTTCCCTTTCAGACACAATCTCAGGCCACAGCTTCTTCCATGCAGCGTTTAAGGTTGTAACATCTTGTAAAATCCTGCCAGGCCATGTCGATAATTCTGAGGCAGAACACCATATTGTAGTGATCCTTCCAGAACTCTCGAAGTGTGACATTTGGGCTGTCCTTAACCTCGAAGTAGCACCGGAACAAGTGGTTGGTGTAGATCATTTTGAAATTTTATATCACCCGCTGGTCCATGGGTTGCAGGATAGGGGTGGTGTTGGCTGGAAGACAGAGGACCTTAATAAACTTAAATTCTTAAAGAAAGTAGTTTGTGAGGTTTGGTGGGTGCACAGGAGCATTGTCAAGGATGAGAAGGGCTTGCAGGGGTAGGTTCTTTTCCAAAAGTTACTTCTTGACTGAAGAACCAAAGACCAGATTTACCCACTGCAGAAAGAACTCTGTGGTGACTCATGCCTTTCGGTTTGCCCTCCACATAACCAGCAGCTTTTCTTTAATCCCTTAGTGACTGAGCCAATTTTGACCTTAAAGGAAACTTGTCAGCAGGTTTACGCATAGCATCCTATACACACTGTCAGGTTGGCGCCGCTAAACTGAATAAAATGATACCTTGGTTGATGAAATCAGTCTTGTGGCTGGTTCTTAATCTTTATTTTCAGTTTTGTGTTAAGGCATTGTCACACTTAGCGATCGCACCAGCGATCACGACAATGACACGACCTGGCGAGATCGCTGGTGCGATCGCTATGTGATCGCTAGTTAGCTTCCAAACACAAAGATCTCACAAAGATCTCAGCAGACATCAGCGATCTGTATAACGACCTAGTCCCACCTGCGACGCTGGTAAAGTCGTTCATAAAGGGTGTCACACTCAGCGATTCAGGCTCACCAGCAGGACACCAACGACCAAAAAACGGCTCAGAACGTTCATGAGCGATCAGCGACATCGCAGCGGGGGCCACATCGCGCTACATGTCACACACAGCTGCGTCGCTAACGAGATAGCTACTGCGTCATAAAATCGGTGACGCAGTAGCGATCTCGTTAGCGATCTCGCTTAGTGTGACAGTACCTTTAATGAAGGTCACTGATCCCTCACTGGCCTGCCCCCTAATTTGCATAATGAGTACCATCACATACTGAATAAAAAAAAAAACGCTGCAGCATAATCGCATGGTTAATATGCAGTTTTATCCCTTTTGCAGAAAACAGTGGAAACGCCCCCAAATTGACCCCATTTCAGAAACTAGAACCCTCAAGGAGAAAATGCACCCCAAAATAAGTACACCGATACACTATATGTAGAAGAAAACTATTGTTTGGGTGCTAATTAAAAATACTTTATTGGTATGTATTAAAAATAAGAATAAATGTGAAAAAGCACCCCAAGAAAAACATGGTCAATAATATAAAAAATTGTATTTAGGTAGTCAAAGACAAGTCAAGGGATAATATGCCCTAATCTGTCCCCTTTTCTCGTTCCTACCTGACAGCCAGCGTCGGACTGGAGCACCTTGGCCCCACCAGAGAAAATCATTCTTGGGGCCCACTATGTAGCTACATAGAAATAAATACAAGACCACCAATTGTATGGTAAAACACGCTAATATCAGGATATAATATAAGTAGTATGCGTCTTAATTATGTAGCAGGGTTTGGTGTAGCCCCCTCATAGAATATAAAGTAGCCCCCTCATAGA
>VIAB01018712.1:0-12111 GCA_009801035.1 Oophaga pumilio | reverse complement strand
TCACCTCGTGTTCTCTACTGTCTGCTGGTGTCACCTCGTGTACTTTACTGTCTCATCGTGTCACCTCGTGTACTCTACTGTCTGCTGGTGTCACCTTGTGTACTCTACTGTCTGATTGTGTCACCCCATAGACCAATCTTCTACTTACTTGTACCCTCCATAGATATTGGCTTTGGTGCTTACACAGGGGTCGGAGATGGGAGAAGAGGAACAAGTGAGACCGCAGACCTGGTAGAACGAGTTCATGGAGATCAGCTGAGCGAACTCAGAGATTCCTGGCGCCTGATTCATGCTCCGCACCTTTATACATCGACTTTCCTCCTGACAGTGAGAAGATATAGGAATACTCATAAAATTGAAAAGAACCGGTCTCGGGGCCCGGCGACCACTGCTCGTCTGCTGGGTGCGGCCCCTACAGACAGAATTCAGTGCCACAGGGCCCCAGGGCTGCTACTACAATGGCTGCACCTCAGCATATACATCCTACGGTTTAGTTCTTGTGACATTTCTGTGATGCCGACAGCAGCCGCTCCCGGGGTGACACACGCGCCCCGGCGCACGTGGGTGGACCCTGCTCCTTGTTTTTCCTGACTGCCATCTCTTAAGCCCTTTGATCTCTAACCTCAAATTGTTGGCACCTTCCAAAGAGACATGAAAGACTCTGCGGCAGATCCTGACACGTCTCCTGGCACCGACTCCTGCTGCAACATTAATAGAGCGCCCCAGAAGATACCACCAAGCGTCAGCGCAGCCAGCGCCGACCCGCAACCAAAACACTCGTCTCCAACCCAAAGGGTTAATTATACCTTACAAGAAATCAGGCCGGTCTGTCATCAATTAGATACCGGAGAAAAGGAACAAATCCTGACCCTAAAATAACAGTATATGAAGACTGCACCCCAAAACCTGCATAGGGTGCACTATAAGGAGAATGCACCCCAAATACAGCGCCGTGTGCACTATAAGGAGACTGCACCTCAAATACAGCACTGTGTGCACTATAATGAGACTGCACCCCAAATACAGCACTGTGTGCACTACAAGGAGACTACATCCCAAATACAGCACTGTGTGCACTATAAGGAGACTACACCCCAAATACAGCACTGTGTGCACTATAAGGAGACTGCACCCCAAATACAGCACTGTATGCACTATAATGAGACTGCACCCCAAATACAGCACTGTGTGCACTATAAGGAGACTGCACCCCAAATACAGCACTGTGTGCACTATAATGAGACTGCGCCCCAAATACAGCACTGTATGCACTACAAGGAGACTGCACCCCAAATACAGCACTGTGTGCACTACAAGGAGACTACACCCCAAATACAGCACTGTGTGCACTATAAGGAGAATACACCCCAAATACAGCACTGTATGCACTATAATGAGACTGCGCCCCAAATACAGCACTGTATGCACTATTAGGAGACTACACCCCAAATACAGCACTGTGTGCACTACAAGGAGACTACACCCCAAATACAGCACTGTGTGCACTATAATGAGACTGCGCCCCAAATACAGCACTGTATGCACTATTAAGAGACTGCACCCCAAATAAAGCACTGTGTGCACTATAAGGAGACTACACCCCAAATACAGCACTGTGTGCACTATAAGGAGAATGCACCCCAAATACAGCACTGTGTGCACTATAAGGAGACTGCACCCCAAATACAGCACTGTGTGCACTATAAGGAGACTGCGCCCCAAATACAGCACTGTGTGCACTATTAGGAGACTGCACCCCAAATACAGGACCTTGTGCACTATAAGAAGACTGCACCCCAAATACAGGACCGTGTGCACTATAAGAAGACTGCACCCCAAATACAGGACCGTGTGCACTATAAGAAGACTGTACCACAAATACATGACCGTGTGCACTATAAGGAGACTGCACCCCAAATACAGGACCGTGTGCACTATAAGAAGATTGTATCACAAATACAGGACCGTGTGTGTCAGGGAAACCCAACTTTTGTTTCCACTTTCTGTTCCAGTTAGGAACTTGCAGCTCTCTGGCACCCCCCTTATCCTCAGGTCAGCCAGGGAACTGCACCTAGGGTAAGTAGTTGCCGAAAGACTGCCTTGTCGCGTACTGGCTATGGGGCACTCTGCAGTGAGGGCGGTGTGGATATCACCAGTCCCAGGCCTGGAAAACACACATAAACCTCTGATCGGCACTGCCAGGGTTCCCTAACAACACCAGGACGCTACGCTGCCACCAGTTCCTCGTTTGATACTAAAGCCTATATCGGGTCAGGAACCAACCCACAGGTAGCGTGATTTGGCATGGAGTACGTGTCGGTTCGGTCATAGAGCAAGAAGAACGAAGCTAGTAAATTTATAAGTTTACTCCAGTAAATATAGGCAGTGTTTACAGAAATACAAAAGATATTACAAAAGGAGACAAAATGCAGTATGTACAAACAGAAATAAAAGGGATTACAATAGGAAACTTACTCTCTCAGTCACAGGTATGAAGTGTTGATAAAGGGGAGGAGAGAATCCAACAGAAAAGATTCAGTCCACAGCCGGTTGTCTGGCTGTCTCTCTGGGGTCTGAACGACTCTCAAAATGATTATTCCTGTTTTATGGTTTGCCTATAAACTTAGGAACTACCACTTTTGTTGACCTCACATGTGGGCTGTTCCCGGGGGGGGGGGGAACACCTATTTTGAAAAGTTTTTAAGGCTTCTGCTTGCCATATCTTTGGCTGGGAAGCTCACAGGGTGACGACAGGGGAATTATATTTTCCCCCTGCAAATTTACCTTTCTTCTGAGACCGAACACGGCATGTCTGTGTGTTACTGGGGGGCAGAAACTCATTTCCAAGGTATCTGATAGCCCTGAAGGCCCCAAAACGCTGCCATGTGTAGCCTACGTACCCAGCTCCAGGGAAGCCAAGTTTCACGTTTCTAGGTCCACTGTTTGTTATTAAATTTGACTTTGAGCATTTTGGGATTAAGACAAAGGAAATCTTGGAGGGAAAAAGAAAACCCACACTTAACTTGGCCAGAGTAATAAAAGTGACCATTTGCTGAAGGGAGGGGGTTGCAGCTGTGTGGCTGCACGTGGAGCTTAGTGTTACACAAACCAAATGGGGGAAGGCCGGTAACTCAGCTCTGGTTGTGTAGCCCGGACATTGGAAAATTATTTATATTTTCCTGACAGTGTGCACTATAAGGAGACTACACCCCAAATACAACACTGTGTGCACTATAAGGAGACTACACCCCAAATACAGCACTGTGTGCACTATAAGGAGAATGCGCCCCAAATACAGCACTGTGTGCACTATAAGGAGACTACACCCCAAATACAGCACTGTGTGCACTATTAGGAGACTGCGCCCCAAATACAGCACTGTGTGCACTATAAGGAGAATGCGCCCCAAATACAGCACTGTGTGCACTATAAGGAGACTACATCCCAAATACAGCACTGTGTGCACTATAAGGAGACTACACCCCAAATACAGCACTGTGTGCACTATTAGGAGACTGCGCCCCACATACAGCACTGTGTGCACTATAAGGAGACTACACCCAAAATACAGCACTGTGTGCACTATAAGGAGACTGCGCCCCAAATACTGGACCATGTACACTACATGTACACTTAACTCAGGGGCATTGACACCAGCTGGGTGTGGGTCCTTCAAGTGTATTGCGGTGCAGAGACTCGCCAGGTCCATGTGCTGAAATACTCGCTGTCGGTCAATCAGAGGCTAGCAGCTACGTCGTGCGCGTGACTGGGGCACATGACAGTGACGTCATGTCCTCCCCTCGCTTACACGCTGAAGTCAGCTGCTGGCTTCAGAAGAGGATGCTGTGCCGTGGGGGAGTACAAGGAGGGTGAGTAGAATCGTTCATTTTTTATAAGAATTAAAGAACAGCGGCCGTGGTCGCAGAAGGAAGCCTCTTCTAAAGACGATGCACAAGAAAGCCTGCACACAGTTTGCTGAAGACAAGCCGACTAAGGACATGGATTACTGGAGCCGAGTCCTGTTCTCTGATGAGACCAAGATAAACTTATTAGGTTCAGATGGTGTCATGCATGTAGTGACAACCAAGTGAGGAGCACAAAGAAAAGTGTGTCCTGCCTACAGTCAGGCATGGTGGTGGAGTGTCATGGTTTGGAGCTGAATGAGTGCTGGCTGGCTGTGGGGGCTACAGTTCATTGAAGGAGCCATGAATTCCAACATGTACTGTGACATACTGAAGTAGAGCATGATCTCCTCCTTTTGGAAATTTGGCCACAGGGCAGTAATCAACATGATAACGACCCCAAACAGCTCCAAGACCACCACTGTCTTGTAAAGAAACCGAGGGTAAAGTGTTGTGAATGGGTTTGAGATGAGTTCTGAGCAGAGGCTCCCTCTGGTGGTTACAAGCGGTGCTGGTCTGTTCAGTGATGATTGTGAGGACTGGCAATCAGGTGTTACTGATTGGTCTTATATAAGGGAGTCACCTTCCCATCAGGGTTGCCGGTGATCAATTGTTCTGGTCTGAATCCTTGTTTCCAGTTTCTCTTGTAGCCTGCTGTGTCGTGTCTGCATCTCCTGCTAACAGATAAGACATTTCCTTCTTTTTGTTTCTTTGCTGGATTTTTGCATTTTGTCCTGCACTTCTGTGGGGGCCTTCTGGTCCCCTCGGGGGGCTTTTGCCCTCTCTGTTCAGTTCAGCCACTGATGTTTGTACATTTGCTTTTTCCAGTTTTTTCAGTGGCTGCTGTTTTGATTTTGTTACACCAGAGAGCTAATTTAGGTGGTAGAGGTCGTGTGATCTCAGGTCTTTTTTTTGAAATTAGTAGAGTTGGTGTTTTCAGGGTTTTTTGGGATTGCAGTAAGTACCCTTCCTATCCTTTTCTATTTAGTTAGTTTGGGCCCCAACATTTGCTCATACTATTTTCTGTCTGTGTTTGTATTTCGTCTTGTCTAACCGCCATTACATGTTTGGGGGCTTTCTATGTTCTTTGGGGTTCTGCTCCGGGGCAGATAGCTTTCCTATTTCTATCTTTAGGTGTAGATAGTTTCTCAGGCTGTGACGAGGCGTCTAGGACCAACGTAGGAACGCTCCACGGCTGCCTCTAGTTGTGGTGGTTAGTCAGGGTACTGCAATCTCATAGATTCCAACTGCTCTGGTGTATTACCTTTTTGCCTGCACTCCTCAGCTACCGAATCATAACAGTAAAGGTGCTGGACTGGCCGAGCATGTCTCCAGACCTAAACCCTATTTACCATCTGTGGGGCCTCTTCAACCAGAAGGTGGCAGAGTGCAAGGCTTCCAACATCCACCGGCTCCGAGATGTCGTCATGAAGGAGGGAAGAGGATTCCAGGGGCCACCGGAGACGCCCCAGTGACCTCCATGACCAAGAGAGGTAAGACAGAAAATAATGGCTGCCGCACAACATATTCACACTGTGGTCAGCTTGGCTTTTTCACGTAGGGGTGTACTCACTTTTACAGCCAGTAGTTTAGACATTAATTACTGTGTGCTGAGTTCTTTACACTGTTACACGAGCCGCACCGACTACTGTACAATGGATCAAAGTGTCAGATCTGTCGTCCCATGAAAAGATAAAACTTATTTACAAAAATGTCAGGGGTGTACTCACTTTTGTGATATACTGTATGTACTAGAATGAGGGATATACTATGAGACCATATGTAGACCCCAAATACAGGACCATGTGCTCCATATGGGGAACATCATATTTATATAATTTTTGCCCCTTCTTTCCTCATCGCCCCTGGAGAATGACATTTGGCAATAACATTTCTCCTCCTGGATCTTCCCCATCACCGGTGAGTGATATTACTGAGAAGCGGAAGGAACCGCAGCAACTCAGCCATGATGTGGAGACCCCGTAACGTTATAGAGCGGGGGGCCGAGGGCTGAGGAGCAGAAATATCCATCACCACGCTCTGCTGACCCCATAACTGCAGAGTCCAGACCTCCTCTGGAAGTAACACTGCGCCCCGCCGGGAGCTTCACGGCCGAGCAGCTGCATGCAGCCGTACATCACCAAGCACAATGCCGAGCGTCGGATGGAGTGGTGTAAAGCCGCCACCACTGGACTCCGGAGGAGACGTGTTCTGTGCAGTGACGGATCGCACTTCTCTATCTGTGTCTGATGGAAGAGTCGGGGTTTGGTGACACCAGGAGGACGTTACCCCCTGACTGCATTGTGCCCCCTGTACAGATGGTGGAGGGGGATAATGCTATGTGCTGTTATCAGGGGTCGGCCTCAGACCCTCAGCTCCAGTGATGGGAAATCTTAATCTTCAGCACAAGATATTGTGGACAATTGTAGTTTCAGCTTTGTGGGAACAGTTTGGGGAAGACCCTTATCTGCCCCCAATGACTGCGCCCCGAGCACGAAGTCCATAAAGGAGAGATAATTACTGAGGTTCACACATGAACCCTGAGGAAAGCCGATGCACCGAGTGGCAGCCATCATTGTGTCACCTGATCACAATGTACCATCTCCATGTATCTCATCTGTCCCCAAAGGAAACTCTGGACTGGCCCCACCATGACGTTGATTCTCACATGCCTATTTATGCAGCAGAGGGGCCACGGGCCCTCAGAGGAATGGTGGTGTCTTGTCCCTCATGATACGCGGGGTCAGCAGATCAGGTGAATCACTCATCGATGGTTCCCCAGATCTCGTTTTCCAGGTGGCAGTGACAGGGTTAATGGTGTCGTAATGGTTGTGCTGGGACTGGCGCACGTCCCCCAATGTCCTGCAAGGATGTGCACAGATCAGGGGCCCCGGACCCCAGCACTCCCATCATTGTGCTCTCCGATGGCCAGGACGAGGAGCAGAACCCCCATCATGTGTCGGCGGAGCTGAAGATCCGGCTTTATCACTTGTGCAGACGAGGACCTGTCACAACAGGAAACTGACGACTCAGTGTCAGCCACCAGCGAGGCCATGAAGCGCTCTCCTGGTCTTCTCTGCTCGTGTTGTGGGTGAGGCCGCGCAGGTAATGCCGGAGTAGGTGGCGAGATTATGGGATTAGGCTCTTTATGAGCAAGCAGGTGTAATTCACCTGATCTGCCATTATCCACCGAGTGGCTGCAGCCGCGGAAGACGTGTCCGGTGCAGAACCCAAATCTGGAGAAACCGGAAACATCCAAATAGAAGAACAAAGGACAATGCCGGACTCACTGTATTGTATGACCGGTATACACTGCACGACCCAATCACAGACCGGTATACACTGCACGACCCAATCACAGACCGGTATACACTACACTACTCAATCACTGACCGGTATACACTGCACGACCCA
Source organism: Oophaga pumilio (assembly GCA_009801035.1). NCBI lineage: Eukaryota > Metazoa > Chordata > Amphibia > Anura > Dendrobatidae > Oophaga > Oophaga pumilio. The sequence goes on along the minus strand of VIAB01018712.1, from coordinate 4,795 downwards.
ATCACGGACCGGTATACACTGCACGACCCAATCACGGACTAGTATACACTCCACGCCCCAATCACAGACTGGTATACACTGCACGACCCAATCACGGACTGGTATATACTCCACGACCCAATCACGGACAGGTATACACTGCACGACCCAATCACGGACAGATATACACTCCACGACTCAATCACAGACCGGTATACACAGGATGACCCAATCACAGACCGCTGTACACTGCACGACCCAATCACGCATCTGTATACAAAGGACGACCCAATCACAGACCAGTTAACACTGCACGACCCAATCACAGACCGGTATACACAGGACGACCCAATCACGGACAGGTATACACTCCATGACCCAATCACGGATCTGTATACACAGGACGACCCAATCACAGACCAGTTAACACTGCATGACCCAATCACGGACAAGTATACACTCCATGACCCAATCACGGACCGGTATACACTGCACGACCCAATCATGGACTGGTATACACTGCATGACCCAATCACGGACAAGTATACACTCCACGACCCAATAACGGACAGGTATACACTGCATGACCCAATCACAGACCGGTATACACTCCACGACCCAATCACGGACTGGTATGCACTGCACGACCCAATCACGAACTGCTAGACACTCCACGACTCAACCACGGACCGGTATACACTGCACGACCCAATCATGGGCCAGTATACACTGCACGACCCAATCACAGACCGGTATACACTGCACAACCCAACCACGGACCGGTATACACTGCACAACCCTATCACGGACCGGAATACACTGCACAACCCTATCACGGACAGGTATACACTGTATGACCCAATTATGGACTGATATACACTACATGACCCAATCACGGATCGGTATACACTGCACGACCCAATCACGGACCAGTATACACTCCACGACCCAATCACGGACTGGTATACACTGCATGACTCAATCACGGACCGGTATACACTCCACGACCCAATCACAGACCGGTATGCACTGCACGACCCATTCACGGGCTGGTATACACTCCACGACCCAACCACGGACCGGTATGCACTGCACAACCCAATTACGGACAGGTATACACTCCACGACCCAATCACGGACAGGTTACACTGCACGACCCAATTACGGGCCGGTATACACTGCACGACCCAATCACAGACCAGTATACACTGCATGACCCAATCACGGACCAGTATGCACTCCACGACCCAATCATGGACCGGTATACACTGCATGACCCGATCACAGACCGGTATGCACTGCATGACCCAATCACGGACTGGTATATACTCCACGACCCAACCATGGACCGGTATACACTGCACGACCTAATCACGGACCGGAATACACTGCACGACCTAATCACGGACTGGAATACACTGCACGACTCAATCACAGACAGGTATACACTGCACGACCCAATCACGGACCGGAATACACTGCACGACCCAATCACGGACCGGTATACACTCCACGACCTAATCATGGACTGGAATACACTGCACGAACCAACCACGGACCAGTATACACTGCATGACCCAATCATGGACCAGTATACACTGCACGACCCAATCACAGGCCAGTATACACTGCACAACCCAATCACAGACCGGTATACACTGCACGACCCAATCACGGACCGGTATACACTCCATGACCCAGCACGACAGGGCATGTAATTATCACCTGGGCAATACTAAGGAAATCCTGAAAACATGACCTGTTGGTGGGCCTTGAGGACTGGAGTTGGGGAACCCTGCTGTAATTGACTGGTGTCGGAAGGATATTGTTAAATGGAGTTCCTACTGTCATCAGAAATGTCTTAGCCTTGTACAAATTTGCTCCACTAGTCTGGAGGGTCTGCCGGCTTACCTGAAAGACTTCGGAGATGTGTTCTTGCCTAAAGCTCGCCTGTATAATGTGTCAGGACTAGGGTTGAGCATTCCGATACTTCCGATACCTGAAATCCAATGTAAGTCTATGGGAACAAAATATCGGAAGTACTTCCGATACTTACTTCCGATATTTTGTTCCCATAGACTTACATTGGATTTCAGGTATCGGAAGTATCGGAATGCTCAACCCTAGTCAGGACCGGAACGGACCGCCATGAAAGAATATGTAAGTGAAAGTTTACGGAAGGGTCATATCCGTCCTAACTCCTCACCTGTAGCTGCGGGGTTCTTTATTGTGAAAAAGAAAGATGGTGGCCTCCGTCCTTACCTCGATTTCCGTGAACTTAACAATATTACAGTTAAGAATACTTACCCGCTTCCACTTATCCCCGATCTATATAATCATCTTACGGGGCGAAATGGTTTTCTAAGCTTGAACTTAGAGGGGCATATAATCTGATACGTATCCAGGAGGGTGATGAGTGGAAAATGGCGTTTTTAACGTCAAAAATAGTGGGATATTAGTTGATATTTTGGCCAAAATATGTAAGCTCGTAAGCTGCACCAAAGGTCCCCACGCTTATGAGTCCCTACACTAAACTAGCAAAGCCACTAAAAAAGACTTAAAGTCTCAAAAAATTCAATTTAAACAGCAATACCTCACTATTTTTGTATTTTTGCACTATATTTTTCGGGGTGCAGCCAAGCCCAAACACGTCTGGTCTTGCATGAGGGGTGTTCACACTGTGATCCATTGAGAGTGTGCTGGCCAGCTAATCGAAAAGTAGGGGTATGACTAATAGGCTGTGAACCAGACTCTATGCAGTAACCTTGTGTGAATGGCACCCTATGCGGGCCTTGATTGTGCAATTGTATACTGGGCAGTCGCCCCCTCCTCGAATGTGTAGGTGGAGAGTGGCTGTTGATCTGGTATTTTGCACCTGTGTTGCTAACATCTTTCTTTATGGGTTGGCTGCATCCTGTAGTGCATTTGTTCCAAGATCTGGGCAGGTGAGTGTTGCTGCCTTTTTGTTTGCTGTTTAAATTGAATTTTTGAGGACTTTGAGTCTTCTTTAGTGGTTTTGCTAAATAGTTTAGATTGAAGGAGTGTTTCATGTCCGCTCCAGTTTTGATTCAACCTGATCTCCAGAAACCATTCATCGTAGAGGTGGATTCATCAGAGGTTGGGGTACGAGCTGTTTTGTCTCAAGGTTCCAAAACTCTGACCAACTTGCGTCCATGTGCATTTTTCTCCAGAAAATTTTCGTCTGCTGAAAGGAATTATGATGTGGGGAATCGCGAGCTGCGAGCTGTGAAGTTAACTTTTGAAGAATGGAGATATTTTTTGGAGGGAGCTTTTCATCCTGTTACTGTGGTAACAGATCATAAAAATTTAGCCTATATTGAATCTGCTAAACATTTAACCCCTAGACAGGCCAGATGGTCCTTATTTTTCTGTAGATTCAATTTCTCCATCAGGTTCAGACCCGGGTCTAAGAATGTTAGGGCTGACGCTTTGTCACGCAGCCTTGATTCAGTTTCTCCTCCAGAACCTCCATCCTCCATTCTTCCTCTAGGAATTGTGATTTCTATGGTATCCTCAGAATTGGAAGCTGAAGTTCGTGAGGTCCAGTCGTTGGCCCCATCCGCTACTCCTGAACTTAACTTATTTGTGCCTGTGTATCTTGGATTACGTCTATTGCAGGAATTTCATGACTCCATCTTAAGTGGTCACCCGGGAGTCACTGCTACACAGAGAGCTGTTGCTAGACTCTTTTGGTGGCCGTCCATGCTTAACGATGTTAAGGAATTTGTATCTGCTTGTGTGATTTGCGCACGCGCTAATGTCTGTTATAACCGGTCGGCCGGGGAATTGGCTCCATTGCCTATTCCAGAAAGGCCATGGACTCAATTTGTCCATGGACTTCATTCCGGATTTGTCTTTATCTGGTGGTCATTTGGGTGGTGGTTGACCGATTCAGAAAACAAGCTCACTTTGTTCCATTACCTGGGTTACCTAATGCTGAAACACTTTCCAGGTTATCTATCAATCATGTGGTGAGATTGGCATTCCTCTGAACATTGTATGTGATACGGGGGTGCACTTTGTCTCTAAATTCTGGAAGGCATTTTGTAGGAAGTTGGGGATTGGTTTGTCGTTTTCCTCTCCTTATCACCCTGAAACAAACGGTCAGAGGATGAATCAATCGCTAGAACAAATTTTAAGATGTTTTGTGGCTGCTCAGCAGGAGGACTGGTCCTCATTTTTGCCACTTGCTGAGTTCGCCTTTAACAGTCGGGTCAATCAGTCCACTGGACCTCGCCTTTCTTTTGTAACTATGGTTTTCATCCTCATTTTGGTGAATTCTCTAATATGACTTCCGGATGCCATGAAGTGGAGGTGACCATTCAGAAACTTGGGTTTGTTTGGAGGGAGATTTAGAGGAATATTGGAGTGGCTCAGTTTTGGCAAAACGTAAGGCCGATAGGAAACGTTCGGCTGGTTCCACTTTCAAAGTTGGGGATAAAGTTTGGTTATCGTCCAAAAATATTAGGCTAAAAGTACCTTCGGCAAAGTTGGGTCCGAAATTCACTGGCCCGTATGAGAATTTGGAGGTAGTAAATCCAGTTGCCTTTAGATTAAGCTTCCGCAGACCCTTCGTGTCCCCAATGTTTTTCACAAATCCCTGTTAAAGAAGTTTGTTCCTTCTGTGTTGTCAGTCTCTTCCCCTCCTCCTCCAGTTTCTGTTGATGGAGGCTTGTAGTACGAGATGCAGAGGATCTTGGATTCTCGGAGGGTCCGAAATTTCCTCCAATATCTTTGTAACGCTCGCATCCTGGCTGGGCGGAGCGAGCATGGGGGTTGTGGCCCCACTGCGCCA
>VIAB01018711.1:23751-44168 GCA_009801035.1 Oophaga pumilio | reverse complement strand
TTGATATTGTCTGTCCCTCTGACATGCAGTGCTGACAGGGACAGAAGATGATTTTCTGCCAACTTTACAATTTCTCCCGCAATAGACACATGAGCGCTACCGATCGTGTTCCTCCTTGGTGGTTTAGATATGCTACTGAGGTGGTGTTGTCCGATAGAATTCTTGTATGAGTTCCTTGCAGCTGCGGAAGAAAGTTACATATAGCATGATATATAGCCTTTAATTCTCTCATATTAGATGAGTCCTCTGCTTCTGATCTAGACCACCGTCCCTACACCATATTCTCTCTTAAATGTGCTCCCCATCCTAAGGGACTGGCATCTGTGGTTACTATATTCGAGGGGACCACTACCCAAGGAACCCCTCCCGAGAGATTATTTGGATCTACCCACCAGGTTAAGGAACTGATTACTTACGACGGTAGAGATATTATACTTTCTAACTGTCCCTGTAGGCTCTCTTCTTTTTGCAGGATGATTCTTTGTAATTTCCTGGTATGAAACTGGGCCCACTGGACTGCCGGAATACATGAGGTCAAAGAGCCCAGCAAGGACATACCTTCTCTTAGGGATATTACAGGATTATCTACCACAAGACGTACTTTATTAATCACGGTTAATTTCTTTGCCTCCGGCAGCAGACATCTCTGACTTACTGAGTCCAGATGAAGACCTAGGAACGTCTGACAGGTTACCGGATGTAGCCTGGATTTTTCCCAGTTTATCAGCCAACCTAAGTTCTGCAAGGATGAAATTACGTCAGATAGTCTGCGCTCACACTGCAGATATGAATTTCCCACTATTAGAAGATCATCCAGGTATGGGATTATCAGGGTATCTTTAATTCGTAAATATGACATCACCTCCAGCATTAGTTTGGTGAAGACACGGGGTGCCATAGATAGTCCGAACGGCATTGCTGCGAACTGAAGATGACGGATCTGGCCTTCTAATGTGACTGCTACTCGGAGGAAGTGTTGATGCGAGATTTGTATCGGCAGACGGTAATAAGCATCTTTGAGATCCACGACCGCCATGTAGCATCTGGGAAATAAAAGTTTTAAGGCTGACCGTATAGATTCCATTTTAAAGGTTCGTGCCCTCAAAAAGGTATTTAGCTTCTTTAAATTAACTATGGTTCTAAATGTACCATCTGGTTTAGATACCAGAAACAAGGGAGAGTAAAAGCCCTTTCCTTTTTGATGAACCGGAACCTCTACTAGTACTTTTTTGGATAATAGGCCTTTAATTTCTAATTCTAATGACTCTTGTTGAGCCTGGGACTTTAGAGAAGTCAACAGAAAGGAGTCCGGGGGGTTCCGGACAAATTCTAATGCTAGGACTGATGTTACAATATTAATAGCCCAGGGGTTAGCTGTTATCTTTTCCCAGTGACAGCAGAAGTGTAATAGCCTGCCACCCACAGGTAAGTCGGAACTACCGGAATTTATCTCCTGATCTGAAGGGACGTTTACCGAATAAGTTTCCCTTCGGCTTGAAGTCCTTATTATTCCAGGAGTTCTGAGGTTTAAAGTCTTTCTTCCTGCCAAAGGCTGGCTTCCTGAACGCCCTCCTGAAGGATGGAACGTATGGATTAGAGAAGCCTTTCTTTCTTTCTGCTGCCTTGGTTAGGATGTCATCTAGCACTGCGCCAAACAGATACTCACCCTGGCAGGGTATAGTACAGAGTTTAGACTTAGTCTGTGCGTCTGCCTTCCAGCCTTTCAACCATAACGCTTTCCGAGATGCGTTAGTTAATCCTGCTGTTCTTGCCGCTAAGCAGATAGAATCTATTGAGGCGTCCGATAAGAAGGCTGCTGCTCCTTTAATTATAGGTATGGAGGAACGTAGCTTATCTCTGGATAGGCCATTTTTTATATTCTCCTCCAGCTGGTCTAACCATATCAACATGGCTCTGTCAGTACACGTGGCCGATATTGCTGGCTTGAATGCCCCTATACATGATTCCCATGATCTTTTGAGCAGTGCATCTGCTTTCCGATCCAGGGGGTCTGATAGAATCCCAGTATCCTCTACTGGTAGAGAGGACCGGCGAGAGGTTGAGGCCACAGCCACATCTACTTTGGGCGCTTTCGCTCAGGAGGCCAGATCTTCATCATTGAAGGGGTACCGTCTTTTAGATGCCGCCGGCATAAAGCCTCTCTGCCCCTGCTTCTCCCATTCTTTTTTAACTAAATCCTTTATGGCTGGAATTATTGGGAATACTCGACCTTTTCGTTGGGAGAGACCTGAAAACATGATCTCCTGGGGAGTTTTAGGGTCCTTAACGTCTGACAACCCCATAGTGTTCCTCACTGATTTGATTAGGTTATTTATGCTATCAGTTGGAAAACACGTATGTTCTTCCTCCTCTGAGGACACGGATTCATGTGAAGCTTGTGAATTAAGTTCTCCACTGTCCGAAGAGGATCCTACCCTAGGCGGGGTGACCTCTCTAAGGGATCTCCTTCCCGTGATACTACTTGCTCCCCCTAGAGCCTGTAGCTCTTCTCTAATCATCAGGCGGATGTCTTCCGTTCTTACTGAACTCTCCTCCTGAAGTGTATGGCCAATACAAATCTGACATAACCTCTTAGGATACGTGTCCGGGAGGGGCTGGGAGCATAGGTCACATTCTTTGTGTTTGGATTTCTCCGTTTTTTTCGCCTAAGGACAGATAAAAAGAGGGGGGGGGGAAGGGCCATCAGCTTGACAGGTGTGATTTATAACACTCACCCAGTGAAGCTTTTTTAGTCAGTGTGGTACCGGCTTCGGAGTTGAAGGATCTGGCTGCGGCGTGGAGCGAGATGATTTTTCTCCAGTTGTTAGTGGATCCACTCCGCTTAGAGTGTCCACTTCCACTTTTCTTACTGCTGCTGCGACGTGGTTCCACCAGGTCGTCAGGTGGGCGCGAAACGGGGTCACTTGGGGATGACATTGCTGCGCACCGGTGTATCATATGGCCGGTGCTTTTATGCAGCTTTTCCCCTTTTTTATTTTTTTTCAGCGATGACCCGAAAGTGCTTTATCGACTTCTGGGCTCCATTCTCCCCTGCGCCGGCGCTCTGTACAGCCGAATTTCTCTATGGTATTCCCGGAAGTCTAACTTCCGGGGACCACATTGCTCGTGTGCGCCGGTAATGCGCTCCCGGCCGCGCGACTCCCCTGCAGGGGAATTCAGGCGCCATGAGTCACGGCTTCTCAGAAGCGCCAGTCTGTCGGCGTAAATCCCGTGCCGCTCTTCTCTCCTGCCCGAGGAATCTCTGGTACCACCCCTGCACCGCTGAGAAAAAGGGAGGCGGCGGACCTCTCCACATCAGGCTCTGCACACGCCGTGGCTCCCAGGACCTGTCGAGGTAGGGCAGCTGCACTAATAGGGAATCGCTGCATTGTTCCCAGTCGTGCGAGCCAGAGCAGGATCGCTCCTGGCCTCGCACCCATTAATGCCTCCATATGCCACTTTCCTAAAATAGGGCATTCCAGGCCTTCCCTTAGCTGAGGGGGAACCCCAGACAGGGCCCGATAATTATATCTGACAAGGGGGGGGACTGTACCAGGACTCCCCCGACGCTGCATCCGGAACGGGAGCCCCTGCCGCTCCCTAAGATGCCGCACAGGCGGCATCCTGCCCGGGAATCCTCTTCTCCATAGGTTCCTCTTCCAGGAACAGGAAACCAACTGAGGAGCGAGGGGGGGCGCCCCTTTTATCTCTCTGTAGGTTTCCTGTTCCTGGGGGCGGATCCCCTCTCTCAGTGGGTGCTGTCGTGGCGAAGAGAAAAGTGTAGCTGTGGCACTTATACACTCATAAAGGCTTTGCAGACAGTGAAAACAAAGAAAAAATTATAAGGAGAGTCATCCATAGACCCTTGAAGGCAACAACTTTTGGGCCTCGTTCAAATATTGAAGATTAAAAACACTATGTGCTTCTGTCATCTGGTGATGTGGAAAAATCGGGCTAATCCAGGCTTTGATAATTTTTTTCATCAGAGTGAGCCGGTTACCATTTTCTGTTGACAGCCGAAAGTGCCTGTCAGTTAAAACCCCACTGGCGGCACTAAAAACCAGCTCAGACAAGACGCTAGCGGCAGGGCAGTACGATACCTCCAAGGCACAAAGGGACAAGCTCATGCCAGGTGTCGAGCTTTGAGACCCAATAACTGAAGATCGCAGAGGAATTAGGGTATGTTCCCACGGTCAGTAAACACTGGGGGTTGGGCGCAGCGTACATCCGCAGCAACCAACCTGCATTGGCCAGATGTTAAAGCATACTGGATGGGATTTGATGAAACCCCACCTCCACTATGAGTGCACCCGCACACGCAGCTTCCCAGTGGAGATGCACATGCAGCGCGTCTTTCCAGACAGCAGCATGTCAATTTATCTTGCGGAGATGCTCAGTCTCTGCAAGATAAGTGTCCCCGTACAATGTATTGGGCACGGTGATTCTGCACGGTTCAATGAACACATGTGGAATCACCTACGTTCAAAAGCCGGCAGCGCTTTGGACGGAGCGGACATGTGCTGCGTCCAAAACGCTAACTAATACTGAATGTGGGAACATACTCTTAGGGAGTACGCTGGTTTTGTAGGCCTCAGATGCATGGTAGCTGACCCCTAAAAGGGAAAGTAGATGGAATGGCCTAGACTAGATGGACTTGATAAGCACAGGTAGGCACGACAGGAATACTGGGAGACACAGCAGGTGTATACAGCTACGGCTGGTATACAGACTGGCACAGCAGGTGCAAGCAGGTATGGCTGGTACATAGATTAGCCCAGTAGGTGCAGGCAGGTATGACTGGTATACAGGCAGGCAGGTGCTTACGGGGACAGCTGATATGTACACAGGCTGGTGCAGGCGGGCACGGCTGATGTACAGGCAGGCAGGTGCTGGCAGGCACAGCTGATATACAGGAAGGCTGGTGCAGGCGGGCATGGTTGGAATACAGTGACAGAAGGCAAGTAAAGGCAGACAGGTACAGGATAGGTTAACTGACTGGTTGGTACTGGGGACCTGACAACTAGCATGCGTGCAGACAACTGAGTTTATACATTGCTCAGGCACCTCCATTTAGGTGGAGGTGCTTTAAATAATAAGTATCTCCCAGCCATTGGCTGGGGACACTTAAGGATGGCGTGCACTGTCCCTTTAAGAAGGAGGGAGCGTGCGCTCATCCTAAGCAGAGTGCCTGGGATCTGCAAGCCATGCAAAGATCCCAGGCTGCAGCTGTAGAAGTAGGAAGAGTGGGACAGGGGCCGCAGCGGTTAGTGAGTCGCCCCCCCACTGCCGAGGGAAGGGAGAAGTATGCAGGGACACTGGTGCCACACAGGAATTGCTTGACCATCTTTAAAAACTTTTCCTTACTCGTCAAAAATACCTGATCAGGACACTGGCGCTGGGAGGGTGTCATGAAATTGGCCCAGGCCTTTGACAGTGTACCCATGCCTCTACTGTACAAGGTGTGTCTCCCTCGCCTCTCCTTGGTTGGGCAAAAAAGTGTTACCCCTGCCGCTAGTTTTGTCTGTTGGGAAATTTTGAAACATATTTTCCACAATGGCCTTCTGGTATAGCACCATTTTAGTAGACCTTTGCGCCTCAGGAAGGAGAGGTGCAAGGTTGTCCTTGTAGCGTGGGTCTAGCAGGGTGAACAACCAGTACTCTTTTTCGGCCAAGATGAGTAACGTGACAAGTGGGGGGTGATCTCTCAAAGTAAGATCTTAGCAATTGCCTGTTCCTGACCTAATATAAGCCGAGTGCGCACTTAGAGGAAAGAATGTATCGGATACACAGAGTCAGATACATGCTCTTGTCTCAGTGAGAGATGGCACACAACTGAAATGTATTCTTAGAACAAAGAACCATGCTACAGACAGGAAACTGCTGTTGTAGAACTTCTGAACAGCCAGTGTCAGTCTATGATGGGTCCATTCCAACTTCACTCCATCTATGGTATATGCTCTGTGGGGTGGCTGTGCTCTGTGGGGTGGCTGTGCTCTGTGGGGTCGCAATATACTTACAAATCCCGTGGCGGTCGTCCCGTTGCAGCCTCCTGTGGTGCGGTGGTGTTGGGGCTCTGTGATGTGGCGGCAGTGCGGCTCTGTGCTGCGTGGGGGGCTCCGCCGGCATTTCGTCATAGCCCGAAAGCCCCCTGCAGCTCTGTTGCTGCGACGCGGAGGCCTCCTGAAACATGGCCACCAGAGGCCTTCGGAAAGATGGCCGCTGGAGGCGGCGCATGCTCAGATTCAGATCTCTGCAACGAGATCTTGTCCCGAGATCTCGGGAAGAGATCTCGTTGCTGAGATTTGAATTTGAGTATGCGACGGCCATCTTTCCGGAGGCCCCTGGCGGCCAACTTTCAGGAGGCCACGCGTTGCAGCATTCAAAAGATTCATTTCAGGGTTTTACTCAGGACGCCATCTTGCTACACCATATCTGAACTGACTTATATAAGGTTTAATATTTGATTTCATTAGCCATTCTCTCCTTCACAGAGGGAGATGGGAAAAGCAGTGGTACATGAAGTCAGCCATATGTGCCAACCTCCCTACAGCTAACACACTTCCCTGTCTCTACCATGATGACTAATCCATCTCCTCTTTCATTTCTTCCTCCTCATCCCATCCACGGAGGAGTGACAGGACGAAGCTTGAGTGAGTACAAGCCTCTGTTGCGCTTGTCACCAGCTCCTGTTTTTCCTCTTCCTCACCGCCTCATTGATATCCAATCCGTGCTGATCAGAGGAGAGGAGGCTGGGCAGTATCTCCGTCTCATATCTTCCTCTACAGTATCTCCACCTGGTACGCATGCAAAGCTTCAGCTTTATTTTGAGCAGCGACTGTTTAACCCCTTTCTGCCATCGGACGTAATATTCCGTCCATGTGAATTGGGCTATTTGACAATGGAGAGAAAAAAAAAACGTATTTTTCGGACCATTGACGCACTTTTTCCCCCAAAGTTTTTGGGGAAAATGGGGGTGCGTTTTATGGTCACAATATACCTACAAATCCGGTGGCGGCGGCAGTCCCAATGCAGACTCCCTGTGCTCTGTGGTGCGGTGGTGTCGGGGCTCTGTGATGTGGCAGCAGCGGGCTCTGTGCTGCGTCTCGTCATAGCCCGAAAGCCCCCCGCAGCTCCGCTGCTGCAACGCGTGGCCTCCTGAAAGTTGGCCGCCAGGGGCCTCCGGAAAGATGGCCGTCGCATACTCAAATTCAAATCTCGGCAACGAGATCTCTTCCCGAGATCTCGGGACAAGATCTCGTTGCAGAGATCTGAATCTGAGCATGCGCCGCCTCCAGCGGCCATCTTTCCGAAGGCCTCTGGTGGCCATGTTTCATGAGGCCTCTGCGTCGCAGCAACAGAGCTGCAGGGGGCTTTCGGGCTATGACGAAATGCCGGCGGAGCCCCCCACGCAGCACAGAGCCGCGCTGCCGCCACATCACAGAGCCCCAACACCACCGCACCACAGGAGGCTGCAACGGGACGACCGCCACGGGATTTGTAAGTATATTGCGACCCCACAGAGCACAGCCACCCCACAGAGCACAGCCACCCCACAGAGCACCACAACTGCATTAGCATGGACCACCGAACGACCCGTGACCACTCCTCTACCTGTGCTGTTCCCTTCGCTGGTAAGATGAATTCGGATTGTAAGACGGACCCCCATTTGACACATTATTTTTTTTCCCTATTTTCCTTCTGAAAATTTGGGGTGCGTCTTATGGTCCGATGCGTCTTATAGTCCAAAAAATACGGTACATCTTTTTTTTTAATACAACACTGCAACCAAAGTTGTGGTAATCGCATTAAAATTCCAGCGCCATCTTACCTCTGGGTAGATGGTGCCATCATCCTGGGGGTGTCGACGCCCTCCCACAACCATGATCGCTGTGATTGGCTGTTCAATTCTGAACAGCCAATCGCAGCATTTCTCAGTGTTTCAGGCAATCAGATTGCCTGAAACACTGATGTCCCAGCCTAGGATCAGTGCTCCAGAAGCACCGATTCTAAGCTGGTGCCTGGCAATGCCAGGCATCGCCTGAACTGACTGATAGGCGCGATAGAGGATTACACCGATTGCGTCAATCGCAAGGCACAGCCGTGGTGTGACCGCGCTGTGCCCTGTCTAGAATCAGAGCTGTAAGAACACCAATCCTCCACTAGTGCCTATCAATGCCAGGCATAGCCAGGCCCCGCTGATTGGCGCGATCGACAATTACATTGATCGCGCCAATCACAGGGCACAGCCGCGGTGTGATCATGCTGTGCCCTGGATGTGACCTGCCTAGGATCGGAGCTCACATCTGCCAGCGTCACCTGGGCCAGCTCTGATTGGTGCGATCGATGTCATCATTGATCGCATCAATGACAGGGCACAGCAGCGGTATGACCGCTCTGTGACCTGTCTGTGACCGCGCTGCAGGTCCTCACAGTAGCTGAGGATTTCTGCAGAGCGGTCATGCTACAGGATCTGCTGCTGTGCTGGGCCTTGTGGTGCCACAGAAGCCTGTGACACCACAATCCCTGCTGAAGAAAGAAGGACAAAGAACAGAGAAGACAAGAAAGAAGAGAGACAAGTTTACGTGTTTTGATCCCTGCCCAATCTCTCCTCATCCACCCCAATCCCCCTCTTTCCCTCTTCCTCCTCTTTTTATCCCCCTACACCTCCTTTGCGCCACCCCTGTGCACACATTCAGCAGCCGCCAAGCTTTGATTAGTGACGCAGTTCACTCATAAGAGCTCTTGCCTGCTGTTTTACACTTTTCTTTTCACTGACATTTTTCTCCCTGGTTGATGCTTTTTATTTTTTAGCTTTTTCTTTTCAGACAAATAAGTTTACACCAAGCACTATCTCACACACACAAACAGTTAAATAAAGTACTGACACAATCACCATATTCATTAAAAAAATGTCATCACGCTCCTCCCGTTCATCCCAACAACGTTCTTCAGCGGAGGAGGCATATGCTTTCCTTGCCTCCGACACTGATAGCGAGGGAGAGGATCCCACATTTCTTTATTTTTCAGATTCGTCTACTCGTCTTCTTCCTCCTCAGGTCCTGCTGAACCGCCACGCAGACGTCCCAGGACAGAAGATGAACCAGCGTCCCCCCATTCCTGACCCCGTATGGACCTCGTCCCCTGAAAATTATGAGCCACCAATTCCTGATTTTGTGGCAGAATCAGGAATCAAGTTTGATACCACCGGCCTCACAGAACTAGACTTATTCAAAGTCTTTTTCTTTGATTTTGTTAACCTCATAGTGGGCCAAATTAATTTGTATGCTCATCAATTTTTGGCACAAAATCCCGGTTCATCATTTTCTAACTGGTCTCCTGTAGACGCAGTTGAAATGATGTAGTTTTGGGGCATGGTCCTTCACAAGGGAATCCTGAAGAAGCCATAACTTTGGCAATATTGGAGTATTGACGTTTTATAGAACACTCTAGTGTTCCGATTGGTCATGGCCAGGACACGTTTTGAGGCCATCCACAAATTCCTGCATTATATTGATAATGCACAGTGTCCTCCCCGGGATGACCCCAACTTTAACCGTCTGTTCAAAGTTCGGCCAGTCATCGATCACTTCAACAAAAAGTTTGCTGACGTGTACCTGCCCCAAAGGGACATCTGCGTGGATGAGTCCCTAATTCATTTCAAGGGAAGGCTCGGATTCCGTCAGTACATGCCCAGTTTGGGGGACAGGTACGGAACTGAACTCTATAAGCTGTGTGAGAGTACCTCAGGGTACACCCACAGGTTTAGAGTTTATGACGGGAAGGACACCAGGATTGAACCCCCTGAATGCCCCCTGTCCTGGGAGTGAGTTGGAAAATTGTGTGGGATTTGGTGCACCCACTGCTGGATAAAGGTTATCACCTCAACATGGATAACTTATACCAGCATCCCACTCTTCAAAACCCTCTCCGCACGAGGTACCGCAGCCTGCGGTACTGTTGCAAAAATCAGAGAGGCCTCCCGAAAACGCTACTTGGGCAGCTGCTCAGAAAGGGTGAGAGCAGAGCCCAATGTAGCGACCACCTTCTGGTGGTCAAGTACAAGGACAAGAGGGATGTCCTTCTCTTGACCACCATACACGGTGATGGCAGCGCACTCAGCACTGTACAGGGTACCTCTACACAGGTCAGCAAACCAGACTGTGTACTGGGGTACAACAAAAACATGGGGGGCGTTGATCTCTCTGATCAAATCACCAACCGTACAGTGCTTTGAGAAAGGAGAAGGTGTGGTACAAGAAGCTGGCCAAGCACATCGTACATATAGCAATGCTCAACGCTTTCCTGCTGTAAGGTAGTGGTTAAGGCCTTAATGTTTGGCACTCCGGAAGGAGCGGCCCGCAGTACTTCCGGAACTGTAGGTGCTCGTATCGTACCAGGTCAGTATTTCCCGAGGGTGGTCCCGCCAACTGGAAGAAAAGGTAAGCCACAAAAAAGGTGCCGAGGGTTTTACAAAATGGGAATGCGAAAGGACACCATTTATCAATGAGACACCTGCCCCGAGAAACCAGGCCTGTGTATGAAGGATTGCTTCAAATTGTACCACACCTCCATGCACTACTAATTTACTTTACAGGAAACCGTAGATTACTTCCAAAAAGGGGGCACATCTAGAAAAGTTCCTTGGGGGTCTAGTTTCCAAAGTGATGTTAATTGTGTTTTTTTTTTTTTTTTTACTGTTTAGGCACATCAGAGGCTCTGCAAATGGAAAATGACGCCCACAGACCATTCCATCAAAGTCTGCATTCCTAAACGTCACTACCTTCCAAGCCCCGACGTTTGCCCAGTTTTTTCCCCACACGTGGGGTACCAGCGTACTCAGGACAAATTGGCCAACAACTTTGGGGGTCCAATTTCACCTGTAATCCTTGGGAAAATAAAAAATTGGGGACTAAAAGATCATTTCTGTGGGAAAAAAATAGGATTTTTAATTTTCAGGCCTGGGCATTATAAACTTGCTTCAAAGTACAAAGTGATCATCACAGATCTAGATAAGTTCCTTGGGGGGTCTAGGTTCCAAAATGGGGTCACTTGTGGGGGGTTTCCACTGTTTAGGCACATTAGGGGCTCGGCAAACGGAACATGACGCCCATCAAAGTCTGCATTCCAAAACGTCATTACTTCCCTTCCGAGCCCTGCCATGCGCCCAAACAGTTCCCCCCCCACCCACATATGGGGTATCAGCGTACTCAGGACAAATTGGACAACAACTTTTGTGGTCAAATTTCTTTGGGAATAATCAAAAATTGGGGACTACAAAATAATTATTGTGGATTTTTTATTTGTTTTCACGCCCGGGCATTATAAACTTGTGTGAAACACTTGGGGGTTCAAAGTGGTCACCACAGACTTAGATATGTTCCTTAGGGTGTCTAGTTTCGAAAACTGGGTGACTTGTGGGGGGGTTTCCACTGTTTAGGCACATCAGGGGCTCTCCAAACGCGACATGGTGTCCGATCTCAAATCCAGCCAATTTTGGTTTGAAAAGTCAAATGGCGCTCCTTCCCTTCCGACCTCTGTCGTGCGCACAAACAGTGATTCCCCCCCACATATGGGGTATCAGCATACTCAGGACAAATTGCACAACATCTTTACCTGTCGAGTTTCTCCTTTTACCCTTGTGAAAATAAAAAAATTGTAAAAGATCATTTTTTGTGACTAAAAAGTTAAATGTTACATTTTTTCCTTCCACGATGCTTCAGCTCCTGTGGAGCACCTGAAGGGTTAGTAAATTTCTTGAATGTGGTTTTGAGTACCTCGAGGGGTGCAGTTTTGAGAATGGTGTCAGTTATGGGTATTTTCTGCCATACAGGCCCCTCAAAGTGACTGCAAATGCGAGGTGGTCCCTAAAAAAAATGGTTTTGTAAATTTGGTTGTAAAAATGAGCTGGTCAACTTTTAACCCTTATAACTGCCTAACAAAAAAAATGTTTCCAAAATTGTGCTGATGTAAAGTAGACATGTGAAAAATGTTATTTAGTAACTATTTTGTGCAATATGACTATCTGATTTAAGGGCATAAAATTTCAAAGTTTGAAAAATTGTAAAATATTAAAATTTTTCCCCATATTTCTGTTTTCTTCAGAAATAAACACAAGTTATAATGAAGAAATTTTACCACCAACATGAAGTACAATATGTCACGAGAAAACAGCCTCAGAATCGCAAAGATACGTTGAAGGGTTCCAGAGTTATAACCTCATAAAGAGACAGTTGTCAGAATTGTAAAAATTGGCCCGGTCATTAACGTTCAAACAACCCTCGGGGGGTAAAGCGGTTAATAAGACTCACGAGACGCTTTGTGTTTCTTAAAATGGATGCCTGCACACGTCACAGAGTGAACTATTTTGCTATCAACGTTCGATAGGTTTGTGACAACAAAAAAATTGTTACCAAGACGCCGGCAGTAAAAGATACTAAAGCTCATCACAGCAGCCAGTTTCTCCAGGCCTTAGTGGAAAAAGTTCTGCAAGATTATGAACTGAAAAAAGAACAGGTTCTTGCTATTGTAACTGGTAATTATTCAAACATGATAAGTACAATTAAACTGATGAATAAGAATAATGAAGGTGAACAGCAGCTAAAAGAACATTTCACATTCAGTATGTTAGACATGGAAGGCCACAGTCCTGTTCCAATAACAGAGAAACAGATATTATTACAGAAGAACAAAATGACTCTTTACAATTAGATGATCTTGTTGAAGCTGCTTCACACCTCTTTCCTATTCATCACATGGGCTGTGTTGTGCACACGCTGCAGCTGGCAATAAGAGATAGTTTGCAAGCGGGACATGCTGGAACTCTGATTAGCAAAGTGAGGAAAGTATTAAGTTACTTACCGGTAACTATTTTTCGGAAGCCCATGACAGCACCACGAGAGAGGGGATCCGCCCTTCAGGAACAGGAAACCTACAGAGACAAAAAGGGCGGCACCTCTCCCATGCCTCAGTTGGATTACAGAGCTTGAGAGGACCTCCATGCTTAATGGCACATAAAATATATACAACTTAAACAATATCACCCATGTGGAAACTTATAATCGAAAGAAGTGCGCACCCATACGTCTAAGGGAGGGAACTAAGGGTGCTGTCATGGGCTTCCGAAAAATACCGTTACCGGTAAGTAACTTAATACTTTATTCGGACTCCCATGACAGCACTAATAAGAGACTTACAGAGATGTAAAACTATTTTAGGGAGGGACTACAGTCTGCAGTACCCTTAACCCGAAGGTGAGATCTGAGGAAGCACCCATGTCCAGTCTATAATGATTAAATAAGGTGCAAGGGGGTGACCATGGAGCCACCTTACATATCTGGTCGATGGAAACTCCAGATCTTTCTGCCCAAGAGGATGCAATGGCTCCAGTGGAATGCTTCCTCAAATTCTGTGGAGTCGGACTGCCACCTACTGTGTAAGCTGGAGAGATAGCCTCCCTGATCCACCTTGCTAATGCACAGCTTGAGGCTCTAAAGCCCTTCCTGGAGCCCTGTAAGGATATAAATAAAGCATTGTCCCTCTTCCATATAGGAAAGATGTGTATCTTCGTACCGTGTTAGCCAGTAGATAGAAAAATATTTAGACTTGAGAGTCCTCAGTGGTTGATACCTTTTAATGGTAACTGAAAAGATGGTAACAAATTGCAAGCTTTCGAGACTACTCAGGTCTCTTCATCAGGCAAAGACTAAAACTGAAGAATCACATATTTATATACACAACAGGACACAGAAATAATGCAATAGGTAAGACAAGTGACGTGAAGCAGAACTGTCATTATGGCAGAGGGATGAACATAAATATTGGAACAGTTCATAGATAAGGAGAGAAAGTTTTATTGCCCTCTAATTGGGGTCTGGTGTTGTGTTTTGATGCCCCTAGAAGGTCAGAGACGCAGATTCATGTCATTCTATATCAATTAAGAAATATTTTTCTGTCCCTCTTCCAGGGATTAGTGACAGAGAAGTATCGTAACAGACATCTTCTAACATCTAATGTGTGAAGCTTCTCCTCTTTCTGACTGGTAGGGTTAGGAAGAAAGGAGGGAAGAACTATTTCTTGTGACCTATGGAAATCTGAGGCAACCTTGGGTAGGTAGGCAGGGTCTGCCCTAAGTACTACTCTGTCGTCTAAAATATGAGTATAAGGCTATGTGCACACGTTGCAGTTTTTCCGCGTTTTTTCGCGGCAAAAACGCTTAAAAAACACATGAATTAAGCATCCTATTATTTAGAATGAATTCTGCAATTTTTGTGCACATGGTGCGTTTTTTTCCGTGCAAAAAATGCATTGCGGAAAAAAAAACAGCATGTTCATTAATTTTGCGTTAAATCTGCGTCTTTCCCTCTATATTATTGACCTAGAATGTTCAGGAAAATTTTGCGGTAAAAACGCGCAAAAAAACGCACCAAAAACGCACAAAACCCGCGAGAAAAACGCATGCGTTTTTTCGCAGAAAAAGTCCGTTTTTGCTCAGGAATTTTCTGCAAACAGTCATGAACGTGTGCACATAGCCTAAGGGGGATTTCTATAAAGCGCCTGAATATCACATATTCTACGAGATGATGTCATTGCTACCAAAAAAGGCCACCTTAAGGGATAGAACCTTAATCGAGGCAGATACCAGTGGTTCAAATGTAGCCTCCGTCATAGCTGTGAGGATTAAGTTTAAGTCCCATAGTACGCACTTTGCTTTGTGTATGGGTCTAGATCTGCTAGCTGCTTTAATGAATCTAGAGACCCAGTAATTACCTGCGATATCACAGCAAAACAAGGCACCAAGGGCCGAAACCTGCACTTTAAGAGTGCTAGTGGTAAGACTTAATTCCAGACCCCTCTGAAGGAATTCTAGAACCTTTCCTATGGACACCCCTTCCCCGGCTTTAAAGGTAGAAACAGCTAGGAATTGTTTCCAGGTTCTAGCATAGATCTTGGTTGTTATTAATTTCCTACTGTTTAGAAGGGTGTTTACTAGATTTGGGGAGAATCCCTTCTCCCTTAATAATGCCCTTTCAAACTCCACGCCGTTAAGTGGAGTCCCGCTACTCGTGGATGGTTGACTGGACCCTGGGAGAGGAGATCTGGAAGATCCGGAAGAACTCAGGGATCGCAAACTGACATCTTTCTCAGCCACGAAAACCAAGCCCTTCTGGGCCAAAAAGGAGCAATTAGTATGATCCTTGCTCTGTCTTCTCTGATATTCCTTACAACCAGGGGCAACAGGGATAACGGAGGGAATGTGCAGGCTAGATCGAAATCCCATTGCCTCAGGAGGCGTCCACTATACGAGGTTTTTCTGTCGGATTCAGGGAACAGTATTGTTTCACCTTTCTGTTCCTCCTGGTGGGTAAAAAGGTCTGTTCGGCTGACCCCACATGCGAACAATCTGGTTGAAAATAGTTCCATTTAGAGACCATTCTCCCTACCTTAGAATGTTGCGGCTTAGGAAAACTGCTTTGGCATTGTCTTTTCCTCTTATGTGTAACGCTGTTAAGATAGAAAATGTCTTTCCGCTGTCTGAAAAAGATGTTCTGCTACCTCCATCAGGGTTTCAGAACAAGTTCCCCCCTGGTGGTTGATGTAGGCCACCGTCACCTGGTTGTCCAAGAGAATTCTGACATGGTGACCCTGTAGGTACACAAGGAGTTTCTTAACTGACCGTTTTACTGCCGATAGCTCCCACAGGTTAGAAGAGCATTCCACTCGGGGATCCCATTGACCCTGGACTACTATGTCTCCCATATGGGCCCCACAACCTAAAGGACTTGCGTCTGTGGTTATTATGCGTGATACACGGTTTTTCCAGGGGACCCCTGAGGTCAAGTTATCTTTGTTAAGCCACCATTTCAGTCACCTTATAGCTGCTAGCCCCAATATCATTTTCCCCTGCAGGACCCCCTTTAGGGTCCTATCATTAAGCAATACCTCCCTATGCAGGGCCGAGTATGAAACTGAGCCCATTTGACAGCAGGGATACAGGAGGTCAGGGAACCCAATAGCGATATGGCCTGCTTGAGTGTCATAAAAGGGCTATTAATTGCTCGCAAAACCTGGTGACAAAGGTGAATAATTTTGTCCATTGGTAGCCGACATTCCTGATTTTCAGAATCTAAGACGAGACCGAGGAAATGCTGCACCTTGAAGTATTGTAAACATGATTTTATAGTTTATTAACCAGCCCAATTGATCTAGAGTGGACCTAGTCCTTTTTACTTGAGAAAGGCACTGATCAGCCAAATTGCCAATGATTATAAAGTCGTCTAAATAGGGGATAACCAGTATGTCTGACTCCCGAGGATGGGCCATGACCTCTGCAACTAACTTCGTGAAGACCAGCGGAGCGGCTGACAGGCCAAAGGGGAGGGCTCTGAACTGAAAATGACGAACTGAGCTATTTATGGTCACCGCCACTCTTAGGAACCGCTGATAGTCTGTGTGAATAGGCATATGATAGTACGCGTCTTTTAAATCTTAAACCGCCATGAAAGTTTTGAAATATCGTTTTCATTGCTAAGCCAATTGTTTCCATGTTAAAGGGAGTAATCAAAAATTTATTGAGGGACCGGAGATTGATGATGGTTCTGAAAGAGTTAATTGGTTTTCCAACTAAGAATAGGGGAGAATAAACCCCCTACCCTTCTCGGATTCCGGAACCTCCACCAGGACCCTCCTATGACACAGTTTGACGATCTCCGCTTCTAGAGCGGTCTGCTCTACGCTAGAGAAGCAGAGGGGAGTTAACATAAACTTATCCCTTGGAACCAAGACAAATTCAAGTTTGAGGCCAGAAGATATCATGCTGTGTACCCAGGCGCTATTGGTGATCCGTGACCAAGCAGGATAGTAGGCCAATAATCTACCCCCCACGGGGACCGTTAGTCATTGGGATGGTTTCTTGCGTTCCCGTGAAGAACGTCTAAACATGAAGCCTATACCTCTCTTCTTCCTACCATCCCATTTAGAATAGTCCCTTGTAGGTCTGCCTTGAGCAAACGTCCTTCTACTAAAGGAACGTCGGTAAGAAGATGATAAATTGGGGAATCTCCTTTCCTCGTCTCCCGCTTTATCCAGTAACTTGTCCAAGATCAGGCCAAAAAGGTATTCCCCCTCATATGGAATAGCACAGTTTAGATCTTGCCTGGATATCCCCTCGTCGGCATTTCAACCACAGAACCCTGTTGGAAAGACCCGCTGTTCTTGCCGCTATGCTGACCGAATCTACTGAGGCGTCTGAGAGGAAGGCTGCTGCCCCCTAAATAACTGGAAGGGCTCCCATAATTGTATCTCGAAGTGCTCCGACTTTTATCTGAGACTCGAGTTGGTCTCACCAGACCATCATAGATCTGGCTGCGCAAGTAGAAGCCACTGCTGGTCTTAAGGATCCGGCCACCATTTCCCAAGTCCCTTTGAGGAAGATATCCGCCTTTTTATCTAGGGGATCTTTCAGGGTCCCCATGTCTTCAAAGGAAAGGGATGATTTTTTTTTTTTTTGATGCTTTGGCCATGGCCGCATCTAGTTTAGGGCTTTATCCCAATTGTTAATGGCGGGGTCATCGAAGGGGTATCTCCGTTTGGGGGCCGGAGGCAAAGAGTCCCTTTTTCCAGGTCTTTCCCACTCTCGGAGGATCAGACCTTATATTTTTTCGATCAAAGAAAAGGATCTACGCTTCTTTTGGTCCAGTCCCTTAAACATGACATCCTGCATCGACAGATCCAGCCTTGGCTCAACAATTCCCTTGAGACAGGGACTTTAATCGATTCCCTTACTTCTATTGTAATGATGTCCTTTAGGCTCGTGCCGAAGTTGGGAGTTTTTTCCGCCATCTAAGGGGCAGAGTAAGGCAATGTATTCTTACCCAGGGCTAATGCCGATCCACCCCTTCCCGAGACCTCACAGTCTGCTGGATACAGGGGGGACAAAAAATTAATTTTTTTTTTGGACATGAATCCGGCAGGGGGCATCCACAAAGGGCGCATTCCCTATGCTTTGCCTTATCCTTGCACTTCTACCCCTAGAATTAAAACATAAGGGGGAGGATGCATCACTGAGTGAACATTTCTGAAGATCACTTACCAGTGTCTGCTGAAAAATAGGTACCGGATCATGAGGGGTTAATTTCACAGCCGACGCCGACTTGGAAGAACTCCTGCGGCTGAAACGGACACTTAGCTGGCCATGACCTGGTATTTCAGTTGGCACGAGACCTCAGAGAAGCCTGCTGGTCCACAGCTTCCTCCTGCAGTAATTGCTGCTGCTCTTGCTAACCTTCCATAATGGAAAAAATGGCCCAGAAGCATGGGCTTCCTCCGGAGTCCTGCCTATATCCTCAGTCCGGCCAGCAGGTCATGCCGCGCCTTCCCCAGAACCCTCTGCCCCCCCTGCGCGGGTGCTCCGGCCCCCATACAGAGGGTCACATGACCACAGGGACCCCGCCAGCATCCTATGCAGCCCGAACAGCACCATCAGAAAAACCGTTTGTGCACGGCAGAGCCAGTGTCCATGACCGGGACGTACTCGCCGGTCCCGCCCCCTGACGTCACCCGCGACCCCAATGACGCAGAATGCGTCCGAAATCTGCCCGGGAACGCCTGGAAGCGAGCCTTTAGCACGCCCAAGGCCAGGAATAAACCCAGCTGGACCCGGCCTGGAGCCCTGCAACGCACCCGCCGAAGTAGCAGGGACCTAGGGGATACTTACCTCGGCGCTGCTTCTTCCTGGAGATGTCCATCCTCAGGACTCCGCTCCCTGCTGGTCGCACACTGTCGTGAAGTCCAACGAGGACCACCGTGGCACTTCGAGGAGCTTCCGAACCGGCCGAAGTAGGAGACCCCCCATTACATGAGTCGGCCGGCCTGGGATACAAATCCATCCTGCAGGTAACTGTAGGACTAGTCCCATTAGGAACAGGAAATCATGAGACATGGGAGAGGTGCCGCCCTTTTTGTCTCTGTAGGTTTCCTGTTCCTGAAGGGCGAATCACCTCTCTTGTGGTGCTGTCATGGGAGTCCGAAAAAATTGGCTATTGCTGCCAGAACCCCTAAAATTGATTCCATCTTGAAGAGACGTGCTGGGAAAGGGACAATTGTGGATCAAGCCACTCGGTGGGGCAGCACCTATTTAAAGATTGAGCGATTGCTTGAGCTAAAACCCTTCCTAGAAGATATGGACAACCCTCAGATAACACTACATGAAGGTCAATGGACACAGGTGGCTGAATTAAAGAAATTGCTTCATCACCCATTTACAGTGACTAAAAAGTTACAAGCTGAGGATTTAACTCCTGGCATTTTTATAAAGGAGTGGAAGAACTTGTTGTTTTTCCTGTCCAAAAGCGGAGGTTTAATTGCAGATGGCATTGCTGCTTCAATGAAACGGAGAGAGACACTGCTATTAGAAAATGAAATTCTTCTGGCAGCTGTTTATATGGACCCGAGTCATCGTATATTGCTGGATGATCAACATCTTACTAAAGGAAAAGAAGCTCTGATTGAGGTAGCAGTTAGGATGAGTGGGCCACAGGATGGCCAAGAGCAAAAAGACTCGGGTCCTGCCAGTGCTGCTGCTGCTTCTTCATCCTCATCAGATGAGGAGTGTGACTTCAACAAGTATTTGGACAACATGGCAAAGCGTTGCTGAAGGGAAAAAGATTCCACTCCCATAGAAAACAGATTGACTATATTTCTGTAAAATTATTCACTTGCTCTCAAAGTAGAAGAGTTCAATCGTTCATCAATGCTGACGGCACGAGGCAATTCCTATATACCCTGAAATTCTTAGAGATGTTCCCATGTGGTTACTGCTTTGCCACCAACCCAAGTTAGTGTAGAGGTTGTTCTCTAGTCTTAAAATAATTAGGTCAGATTTGAGGTAATCTATAAAGGAGGATCTGATGGAGGCGATACTATTTCTCAGAACAAATTCATAGACTGCACAAATATTGTTCAGGACGTTTTTGATGAAAACTATTTTCCCCCACTTACTGCATAGTGTATAATAAATTGTAAACATGCAAAAGTTTTTTGTTCTAAAGTTGTATTCTAATAAATATATTTTATGTTCTATCTAAATAGCTCGATTATTGTATCATAATAATGATTAAAAGCCTGATGTTACCATTTTACTAAAGTAAATTTATCACTTAAACATGAGCCATGTATGAGAGAGTCGAAATTGGAGTCGATGTCATGGAAATTGAGGAGTCGGAGGTTTGGCTTACCAACTCCACAGCCCCGATTGGCAGGCAATCCCCAATTGCTTTTTGGCTGTGCAAAAGGCGCCAAATGTGTTGGGCGGAGATTCAAGCCTCAAACCCGAGCACCAGCCAATGCTGGTCGAGTGCCGACCATATCCGAGCAGTTAGATAGTAACATAGTTATTAAGGTTGAAGGAAGACTAAGTCCAT
>VIAB01018709.1:0-12263 GCA_009801035.1 Oophaga pumilio | reverse complement strand
CAATTCCATGGGTTGCACCGCAGCCTCGCCCTATGGCCACTCTAATTAACAACTGATAAAAATCTTCATTTACAGAACAGAAAATCTGTCCATACATTTCTAAACTCTGCTCAGGAGGTGATGACATTAGAAGGAGAGTGACCGTCCTGACAGCCTCATTACTGCGATCTACCAAGTGTCAACCAAGAATCAGGACGGAGTTTTCCTTTTCTCTTTCTGCATTTAGCAAAACTTTAAGATTTTGTAATTTTTGTTTTTATTTCTGTGTCCTAAATGTGATAGAGAAGTAATAGTGAGAATGATCTGGTCAATAACTGCGATCAGAAGGCGACTGGTACAGACGTACTGCGATGATCAATACTGAGTTTAGTGAAATATTTTAAGCGACCGTCCACTACTTTGATACTGCTGACCTGCGCTGCCGGCTATCCACCAGTTATGCCTCTTTCACACTTCAGTCGTGCGACGTCAGTCAAAATCCGTCAAAATGTGAAAAAAGTGGATCCGCTTTTTTCCCATTGACTTGCATTAGTGATGGATTTTGACGGATGGTTGTCCGTTAGGTCCGTTTTTGGAAAATGTCCAATGCAACGTTTTTTTGGTCCGCCAAAATGGCGGATCCACCGCATCCGCCATTTTGTATAATGGCCGCCTATGGGTGGTGGATCCGCTGCCATCCGTCTTTGACGGAATCCGCCAGTGGATCCGTCGCTTCCATAGAAAATCTATACAAAATGCTGACAACACTGTCCGGGGTCTCTCTCTCTCCTCCGTGCCAGACATGCGTACCTGCATTTTCCGGGTTAAAAAGTTCATGACGGATCCGTCAAAAAACTGATCCACTTGCATCCGTTTTTTCACTCTTCTGGCGGATTTTAACTGACGTTGCATGACTGAAGTGTGAAAGAGGCCTTAGCTGTTCTCTACCGTCAGCAGTGCGCAGTGTAAAGCGCGCACAGCTCAGCCACATCCACTGTGTAGTGAGCGCTGCTGGGTGCTGCAGAACAGGGGAATAGAAAAGAGAAAATTATGGATTAAAAAGTAGTGAAATAATGGTGAGAATGATCTCCCGGTAATTCTCATTACCGCGTAAATGTGACCATTGCCTCCTGATCATTCTCTCTACTGCAATCTACACACTCTCCTGTGGAACACACTATATGACCTCTCATGAAGCTCTGAACTATGGCTTGGGGGTCACACAGCACCCTACTCTGCTCGGACAGAACTTTAAGTTTTGGCTGATCCCGCCTCAAGGATCCATTAGGAGTCAGTGAATGACTTACATAGACGCCACTCACACTGTGCAGGCAGCGCTGAAGACACCGCTTTACTCTGGAGGAGAATTACTTTACATTTTTACGCCATTGTAACAGAATAGTGAGAATTCTCCTCCTGGAAACTGTAATCTGGAGAGGTTACAAAATTCACTGATTCTGCACTAAGATGTAGAGGGAATCTCACAGCGTGCTCCTCTCTTTACTACGTGTGTCCGTGTGATATTATGATAAGAATTACCCGGACATTCTCATTACTGCAGTAAAGATCAAGAATTTAATGGATTTAGCCTTAGAAATGTCTTTTAAAAATAAATGACATAAAATAACGATACAGGAAAACTACAGTTGTGCTCAAAAGTTTACACACCCCGGCAGAATTATCGCTTTCTTGGCCTTTTTTCAGAGAATATGAATGATAACACCAAAACTTTTCCTCCACTCATGGTTAGTGGTCGGGTGAAGCCATTTATTGTCACTACTGTGTTTTCTCTTTTTAAATACCATCACTGCCCATTGTTCAAGCTTATCTAGATCCTTCTGAATCCTTTGTCTTCTCTATTGTTAGTTATCCCTCCTAGCTTTGCATCGTCTGCAAATTTGATCAGTTTAACTTCAATTCCCTTATATAGATCATTTATAAAGATGTTGAACAACACTGGGCCCAGGACAGAGCCTTGTGGTCCCCACATGTAACACTGGGCCCAGGACAGAGCCTTGTGGTCCCCACATGTAACACTGGGGCCAGGACAGAGCCTTGTGGTCCCCACATGTAACACTGGGGCCAGGACAGAGTCTTGTGGTCCCCACATGTAACACTGGGCCCAGGACAGAGCCTTGTGGTACCCCACTTGTAACACTGGGGCCAGGACAGAGTCTTGTGGTCCCCACTTGCAACACTGGGGCCAGGACAGAGCCTTGTCATACCCCACTGGAAATACTTTTCCAATTGGATGTGCAACCATTTTATTACCACTCTATGAGTATGATCACTGAGACAGTTATGAATCCACCTAAACGTAGCCTTGTCAATCCCATACTTGGTAATTTTCTCAATAAGGATAGTATGAGATACTTTATCAAATGCTTTGCTGAAGTCGAGATATATGATATCTACCACATTTCCCTTATCCACCCAGTCAGTGATTCCATCATAAAAGGAAATTAGATTAGTCTGGCATGACTTGTTTGCTACAAACCCATGCTGGTTCTGGTTAATTACTGTATTCTTATCCAAGTACTTACATACAGGCTGTGTGATAATTTGTTCACAGATCTTTCCTGGTATAGAAGTAAGGCTCACTGCCCTGTAATTTCCTGGCTCCGTCTTCTTTCCTTTTTTGAAGATAGGGACAACATTTCCCCTTCTCCAATCTTCTGGGGCTTCTGTTCTCCAGGATTTTCTATAGATTTTGGCTAGGGGTTCTGCAGTTTGCTCTGCTAATTCTTTTAGTCCCATAGGATGTAATTCATCTGGACCAGGATGTAAATTTATGTAAATTAGCTCAGTGTTTCCTCACCATCTCTCTGTTTATGGATAGTGTGGATTCTTTTATTCCTTTGATGTCACTGTGAAGATCAGTTGATGTTACATTTCCTTTCTGAGAGAACACAGATACAAATTAGGAATTTAAAAGTTTGGTCTTCTCAACATCATTTCTGACCACTTCACCCTTTTCATCCTGTAAATATCCCCAAAATCCTTTTTTATTGCTTTTGGTCTCTCTTAGACTTCTCACTTCATTACTTGATTCTGACCAACTATTGAAATGTTCACTTATTCCTGTGAAACTTTGGGGAAGACTCTGTTCTTTTTCATTCGTTCACATGCAATGAGCTCAGGCTCACTCCCATCATTGTGGTCGCACCAGAAGGGATTCTCACCCTTAATTCTGCATTTTTTATTATAATCCCAGATCGCAGTTTATTCCATGTGACAGTGAATCCTTGTTTTACCGTCGTCTTCGGATGTTTGCATATTAATTGCCAGGAGGTGAGCTTCCCCTTCGTGGCGCAGCACGTGCGGCGCTGACAGTCTAATGAGTCTTCTCCTGTCTTAAGTCGCTGCTTTACATGTATATATTCAGCATTTCTCTTCTCTCTGGTGCATTCAGATCTGTTAACGTCAAGTGCAGACTATTCTTACAGCGCAGATCTGGTCTTGTCAGAGGCGTAACGCTATCATTAAATCAATGTATATTCAGCCGCGTGCCTTCCCCATTCACAGCTTTCAAAACAAATCAGATTCCTCCTTCCAAAGCGAGATGTTGTGGACAGCTCCACGGTGGCAGCTGTGACACCGGGTAATCAGGCGGTTTGTTAGAGCAGGTGACGGACTGTACACGGATTATGTGCTGCAGAGCAGAACTCGCAACGAGTCACTGAGAGCAAACACCAGAGAGAAAGACACAAAGATTACATCAGATTTATTGCACACAGCACATGATGGGGGTTGTAGTGCTGTGCGGCTCACAGTATCACACAGGATAGGATGAGATACAGCTCAGCAGACAGTATCACAACAGACACTTATGGTGGTCTCTGTCCGTGCTGGTGGTGGTCTCTTTCTATATATTCTGCCGCAGGTCTCATTCTATACTGTAACAATGTTGCTCACTTGGGAGCATATGAGGTATTACAGGAACCGTTTCTATGTAAAAGTCCAGCTGGTTTATTTCTCTTCATAAACTACATCACAGGTTCCAAGTACAACATAAAGCATAAAGTCCATACAATAGTGCTGGTTAGCTGGCACAGCTTAGCATCCAGCTTCTTGGTGCTTTAGCAAAGGCACTCAATCTGGGAGATCTGCAACCTCCATACACATGTGCAGACAAAAAGCTCTCAGTTTACAAAGTGAATCACACCCAAGGGTGGAGATATGGTGAGCAGCCATCTCTCCCAACTCTTCAGCTGCTCACAATCAATCTGGCATGGTCGATTAATCCCTTTTAATCCTATGTGTACCAAAGCTTTACTTCAGGTTTATCTCCCAACAATTAGGAATCCGACAGCCTCCTTACATATCCCCCCCCTCTGCCTAAAGCCATGGGCTTGGCACCTTCTACCACTAGACATGGGATTCTCAGAAGGACATTGGCATTACCATATAACTCCCTGCTCTATGTTCTACCAGGAAGCGGAAATCCTGCAGGGCTAGAAACCAGTAACACAAGCATTTTCTCCCTTTTTCTACCTGATCCACTTGAGTGGGGCATGGTCTGACACTAATTTAAATTTTTGCCCTAAGAGATAGTATCGCAATGTGTCCACTGCCCACTTTATGGACAAACATTCCTTTTCTACCATGGCATCAATTTTCTCACATGCCGACAGTTTCCTACTCAGGTAGAGAACAGGATGCTCCTCTCCGTGTATCTCCTGAGAAAGGACCAATCCTAATCCAACTTGTGAGACGTTCATTTGCAGTACAAATTCCTTTTTAAATTCGGGGGCAATCAGGACCGGCTTCTTACACACAGCTATTTTCAGTTCTTGAAAGGCCATCTCTGCCTCCGACGTCCATTTGGCCATAACCGATTTTGTCCCCTTAAGGAGGTCAGTCAGGGGTGTAGCCACTACAGCAAAGTTTGGAATGAGCCTCCTGCAATACCCCACGATTCCCAGAAAGGCAATAACTTGTTTCTTTGAGGGTGGTTTCTGCCAGTTCTGGATTGCATCCTTTTTACTGATCTGGGGTTTGATTTAGCCTCTACCTACTACATATCCAAGGTATTTGGCCTCCTCTTTACACATGGCACATTTTTTGGATTTATAGAGAACCCCACCTTCCTGAGTGATTCAAACACTGCCTGGACCTTTCCCAGATGACTCCCCCTATCCGGGCTGAAGATTACGATATCGTCCATGTGTGCCTCAGCATATTTGTTATGTGGTGCGACGATCCGGTCCAAGACCCTTTAAGGTGACTGGAGCTCCTAGCAGTCCGCATGGCATTTGGACATATTGGAAGCAACCATCGGGCGTATGGAAAGCCATATTCTCCTTGGCTTCTTGTGACATAGGGACTTGCCAATATCCTTTTGTTAGATCCAAGGTGGTCATGTATCTTGCTTACTCAAGTCTCTTGGTCAGCTCAACACGCGGCATCGGATATGCGCCGAATTTTGAGACTTCGTTCAGCTTCCGATAATCGATACCGAATCTCCATTCTCCATCAGGTTTTAGAACAAGGACAATCTGGTTAGACCACCTGCTTTTAGGTTCCTCAATGACTCCGAGATTCAGCATACACTTCACTTCCTTGGAGTTCTTGGTGGGCCTCTGGAATTCAATACGGCTTAGAATACACCCACACATGGGGTTCCTTCAGAACCTCATATTTTACGACATCTGTACACCGTGGCAAATCTGAGAACAGCTCCCGCTTCTGCTGCAGCAATTCCCGACATTGCTTTTTTTGGGCCTTCTACAGTGTTTTGGCTACTGTGTTGTCTTCAATGTCACCTTCTGGCTTAACCAGAAAATATGGGTTTCAATAGGGTCCCTGTCTTACCATGCCTTGGTGGGTAGTGGTACGAGGGGATTTTGGAAGTGAGAGGTGGGAGCTGTTAACTGTCAGGTGGGACAAGACTTGCAATAGCTTAGGGTTTTCTGGTGACATCAACACCAATAGAACCTCTGCATGACCCATTCTTGAATTTTGT
Source organism: Oophaga pumilio (assembly GCA_009801035.1). NCBI lineage: Eukaryota > Metazoa > Chordata > Amphibia > Anura > Dendrobatidae > Oophaga > Oophaga pumilio. The sequence goes on along the minus strand of VIAB01018709.1, from coordinate 6,319 downwards.
CCACCCCCAAATGGCCAACCAAGATTTGTGAATGAGCCATGTCCAACACTCTCCATCTATAGGGTGATCAGTAAGTGGGTGAGGGTAATCCATGAGTGGAACAGGCTGCCATGAGAGGAGTGAGTCCTCCTTCAATGGAAGTCATCAAACAGAGGCTGGACAGACATCTATCTGAGATGGTTTAGTGAATTCTGCTCTGCATTGGGCAGGGGGTTGGACACGATGACCCTTGATGTCTCTTTCAACTTTAACATTCTATGATTCTATATGGTCTTGGTACCAACAATTGTTGCACTATGTCCTCACTCACCTTAGTAACCCGGTATAATGAGTCGAGTCACTCAACATGAAATAGGGAAACCTGGTGTCAGCCCCCAGCTCCTGTGCTATGCATTTATAACGCTTACCTTATTGAATGCTTCTTTTAGAGTTAGGACCCTACATTGGGAGGACCCCAACTTTTCTCCGATCACCCCTATCTTAGAAATGTCAGCCTCAGAGGATACTACCGTCTCCTTTTCTCCCATTACAGAGAAGGGAAACTCGTCAGACTCTGGGGTTGGTGAGACTTTTTTAGGGTCACTCCCACTCTTACCCAAGCAATCGAAGTTTCTTCCCCTCCCCCACAAGTCCCAAAACAACACAAAGTCCCAGCCTATGATAATTAGGTTCAATAAATCCTGGACCATGCTGACCTCATTGGACCCAGTCCCTTGGGCTGTCTCAATGTCCACTTTGGCCACCGGATACTCTTTAGCATCCCCGTGAATGCAGTGGATGCCAACCTTCCTCCCAGATATCAATTGGAGAGGGAGTGTGGCCCTCACAAGAGTCATCAAACTCCCTGAATCTAGTAGTCCAGTCATTTGCAAACCATCCACTTTTACAGGACAAGCTTGGGTCCCCTTGTTGGGTGGACAGTCTGCACTGCAAGCTGGGTATGCATGGCATGAACACCGACGTACCATGCTACAGTCCATTTGCTTGGTGGGCAGGGGACAATGGCCAGTTACATGACCTGGGCCGTGACATCTCCAGCAAATTACATCCCCCATGAGACCCTCGGAATGACTTCCACTGCCCCCTTGGACTTTGAATGCCCCACCCCCGTTTTTTGCACCCCCACCCTAGTATAGAATGGGTTGCCTCTCCAAGGAACCGTCGATCCCCTGATACCTTTTGACCAGTCCGACCAAGTCATCGGCATTCTCCATGGGCTCAGAACAGAGTGAACAAACTGTTCCATTACAACTCGCTCGCTCTGTCATCTGCGCTGTGGTAGAGGACTCAAACATCAAACATTTGGGGGAGAGGGTGTTTGTCACGGTGATATGCCCAGCTGTGGACCCATTGTACTCGGACAGACATTGTCACACCCAAGCGTGCCAAAATTTTCGTTTTCAATTTTGCTTATTCTTTAACGTCCTATAAGGCTAAATCACAGTAGGCCTTTTGCTGCTCCCTCGTTAAGTATGGCACCAGGACTTCTGGCCACTGCTCTGGCGGGAGATTTTCTCTATCGGTGACCCTTTCAAAAACAGTTAAAAAGTTCTCAATATTGTCACCCGGGATCATTTTCTGCAATGCTCTCCTCACTGCTTTCCGAATAGAAAAATCATGATCTGACTTTGGAGTTGGAGCAGCCGCCGTGCCACGAACCACCTCTGTGAGTAAATCAATTAATCTGCTGCGGCTGCTGCTGTCTGTGCTGTTGTTGGTGCTCTTGGATCTGTTCCTGGTGCTGATGCTGCTTGAACTGTTGAATAAGCAGCTTTCTTGATTCCTGTTGTGCCAGCTGTTGCTGCTGTAGCTGTTGCTGCTGTAGCTGTTGGGCTTGCACCAGTTGTTTAATCAGGGTCTCCATGCTGTTTGACGCTGCTCCCTGGTCTATAGCCGCCTTCACCCATGACATGTAGCACTTTTGTAGCAGTCAGACGTGTTCCCTGGGAACGTTGCCCGCATTCTCCACCCAATGTAACAATGCTACTCACTTGGGAGCGATATGAGGTGTTACAGGAACCGTTTCTATTTACAAGTCCAGATGGTTAATTTCAGTCCTAATAAACCACAGAACAGGAAACTCAATTACCGCCCTTGTCCGGCACAAAGTGACACAAAGTAACAAGTCCATACAATAGTGCTGGTTAGCCTGCATGGCTGAGCATCCAGCTTCTTGGCCCTTTAGTAAAGACACTCAGTCTGGGAGATCTGCAACCTCCATACACATGTGAGACAAACAGCCTTCAATATACAAAGTGAGCACACCCAGGGGTGGAGATATGGGGAGCAGCCGTCTCTCCTAACTCATCGGCTGCTCACAATCAGTCTGTCACGGTTCATTAGCCCCTCTTGTCCTATATGTGCTAAAGCATAAGTTCAAGGTTATCTCCCAAACACTAGGTGGTGGTCTCTTTCTGTCTGCACTGGTGGTGGTCTCTTTCTGTCTGCACTGGTGGTGGTCTCTTTCTATATATTCTGGTGGGGGTGTCTCTCTATTGGTACTGGCAGCAGTCTCTTTCCATACATTCTGACTGTGGTCTCTTTCTATACATTCGGGCAGCAGTCTCTGTACTGGTGGCAGTCTCTTTATCTACATTGGTCTCTTTCTGTCTGTACTGGCGGAGGCCTCTTTCTATACATTCCGGCTGCAGTCTCTTTTTCTATATTCTATTGGTGGTCTCTTTCTATACATTCTGGCAGCAGTCTCTTTCTACACATGCTGGCAGCAGTCTCTTTCAATACATTCTGACTGTGGTCTCTGTTGTGAATTGGTTTGGGATGAGTTCTGAGCAGAGGCTCCCTCTGGTGGTTACAAGCGGTACTAATGAGGATTGTGAGGACTGGGTATCAGGTGCCACGGATTGGTCTTATATAAGGGAGTCATTTCCCCATCAGGGTTGCCGGTGATCAATTGTTCTGGTCTGAATCCTTCTTTCCAGTTTCCCTTGTAGCCTGCTGTGTCGTGTCTGCATCTCCTGCTTTCAGATAAGACATTTTCTTATTTTGTGTTTTTGCTATATTTTTGTATTTTGTCCTGCTTTTCTGTGGGGACCTTCTGGTCCCTTCTGGGGGCTTTTGCCCTCTCAGTTTTGTACAGCCACTGATGTAAGTACTTTTGCTTTTTCCAGTTTTTTCAGTGGCTGCTGTTTTCCTTTTGCTGCACCAAGAGAGCTAATTTAGGTGGTAGAGGTCGTGTGATCTCAGGTGATTTTGAAATTAGTATTGTTGGTTTGTTTTCAGGGTTTTTAGAGATTGCAGTAAGTACCCTTCCTATCCTTTTCTATTTAGATAGTTTGGGCCCCAGCGTTTGCTCATACTATTTTCTTACTGTGTTTGTGTTTCCTCTTGTCTAACCGCCATTACATGTTTGGGGGCTTCCTATTGTCTTTGGGGTTCTGCTCCGGGGCAGATAGCTTTCCTATTTCTATCTGCAGGTGTAGATAGTTTCTCAGGCTGTGACGAGGCGTCTAGGACCATCGTAGGAACGCTCCACGGCTGCCTCTAGTTGCGGTGGTTAGTCAGGGTACTGCAATCTCATAGTTTCCAACTTCTCTGGTGTATTGCCTTTTTTCCTGCACTCCTCAGTTACCGAAACATAACAGGTCTCTTTCTATATAGTCTGACTGTGGTCTCTTTTTACACATTCTGACAGCAGTCTCTTTCTATATAGACTGGCAGCAGTCTCTTTCTATATAGTCTGACTGTGGTCTCTTTCTATACATTCTGGTAGCAGTCTCTTTCTATACATTCTGGCAGCAGTCTCTTTCTATACATTCTGGCAGCAGTCTCTTTCTCTCCTTCCTGCGCTCTCTTGCACTCTCTCCTCGCCCGGTGGATGTGCAGGAAGCTGACTTCATCTTGTCTCTTTGTATTTCCATTAATCCAGAAGCCTGTGACGAGTTGCATCTTGTTTGCGGCGATGGCGTCTATTCCGGTCTGATGTGTAAATTGTATCCAGTGTAACCCTATTACAATAGTGACCTCCGATCAATGTGTAACCAGGAGCCACAACCACCGCACAATCCACCGAGAGCGGATAATGAAACCAGAGGATCTGTATATAGGAAACCGTATATATATATCCCACAGATCCAGCAACGCTGCACGGGGCCGAGACCTCAGGGACATCGTCACCTGCTAATACCGGTCTACTCACATTATACGGAAGGATAAAATAATGCTGCACAGTCATAGAGCGCACAGTCCCCACTCATAACTAGAAATAGAGGATTCACGCTCACTAAGTTACATCCTGTGTCATGGATAACACCAGAGAGATCCCACAGATCCCACCGCTGCCAACAGTATGTCATGGATAACACAGGAGAGATCCCACAGATCCCACCGCTGCCAACAGTTTGCATGGAGAACACAGGAGAGATCCCACAGATCTCACTGCTGCCAACAGTTTGTCATGGAGAATGCAGGAGAGATCCCACAGATCCCACTGCTGCCAACAGTTTGTCATGGATAACACCAAAGAGATCCCACAGATCCCACCGCTGCCAACAGTTTGTCATGGATAACACAGGAGAGATCCCACAGATCCCACTGCTGCCAACAGTTTGTCATGGAGAATGCAGGAGAGATCCCACAGATCCCACTGCTGCCAACAGTTTGTCATTGATAACACCGGAGAGATCCCACAGATCCCACTGCTGCCAACAGTTTGTCATTGATAACACCGGAGAAATCCCACAGATCCCACCGCTGCCAACAGTTTGTCATGGAGAATGCAGGAGAGATCCCACAGATCCCACTGCTGCCAACAGTTTGTCATTGATAATACCGGAGAAATCCCACAGATCCCACGGCTGCCAACAGTTTGTCATGGATAACACCAGAGAGATCCCACAGATCCCACCGCTGCCAACAGTTTGTCATGGATAACACTGGAGAGATCCCACAGATCCCACTGACCGCTGCCAACAGTTTGTCATGGATAACACCAGAGAGATCCCACAGATCCCACCGCTGCCAACAGTTTGTCATGGATAACACCGGAGAGATCCCACAGATCCCACCGCTGCCAACAGTTTGTCATGGATAACACCAGAGAGATCCCACAGATCCCATCGCTGCCAACAGTTTGTCATGGATAACACCGGAGAGATCCCACAGATCCCACCACTGCTAATAATTTGCCAGGGAACGCAACTCCGCTGCTTCCAATTGTCAGGACAATTCCACAATAGACTGACGACTGATGGACGAGGCCGCGGCTGCTTCCACCGCTATTCTGATCTTTGGGGAAACAGTGAGTGTATGGTGTATACACCTCCGATGCCAACGCATGGAATATATCTGTCAACAATAAGAAAAGGAACAACTCGCTGCCACCACCAATCATTTATACAGGCCAAGTGGACGCCCGTTACAGGTAGCGCATGACTTCAGGGGTGCGGTTCACAGAGCAAGAGGAACAAAGCTGTTACATTTTATATATAATCCAGAAAGATGGGCAGTGTGTATAAAAATATACAAAAATGTTACAAAATATAAACAAAACAATACGTAACATACAATTATATAAAGTAAAAAGGCATCATAAAAGAAAAGTACTAAACCTGATGTCACAGAAATAGCTCAGAGCTTAGCGGAGGGGGTACTCCTCTTAGGAAACGGACAGAAACACATCAGCTGTACCTTCCAGGACTGACAAAATACAAAAGACAAAACTCTGCTTTTTACTAAATGAAGATTAGGCCTTGCCTCCCTTGGTGGGCTCATGTAGGCGCTGCTCATGGAATGTGCTAGATCTTTTAGAAGTTTAAGAGATCTCCAACTTTTAGGATATCTTCACCCCTGGACGTCCCAGGTGGCAGATATTATTGTCATGTTTCCTATTACAATTTTACCTTTCTATAGTGATGAAACATGGCATGGATAGAATCATCCTATTACATTGGAGGTGTTCAGTCGGCCATAGAGTGATGAGAATGACTGCGTTATGTTTGTCCCTGTGCTATGACGCTGAAATATATCTCTCATAATAATCAGATCAATGCAAACCCCAATATTCCTCACTGACCACTGGCGCCAGAGAGTCTGAGACAATTCCTGAACAGAGGAATTCCCTTCTCTGCCTCTGAGTTTACAAATATTATACTTGTTAGCTGGTTCTCAGCAGATCCCTTTGTTGTAATTACCTGTTCACGGCAGATGGTCCTACTTCAATGGAGGTTGAATTGTCAGCTCTTTCTCACTACCCCAGTTACTATCAATATATTCAATGTAAGGGTGATATGTCTATGGAATAAACAATTTTTCTCTAAGACATCCTATATTATACTCCAGAGCTGCACTCACTATTCTGCTG
>VIAB01018704.1:33378-54035 GCA_009801035.1 Oophaga pumilio | reverse complement strand
CATTAACGTGCAAACCACCCTTGGGGTGAAGGGGTTAAATAGGCTGTAACCACACCCAGAAGTGAAATATATGGGTAGCCAGACCCGCCCATCTTTCATAGCTACCTGCAACACGGACACAGGTGCACCAAACGAACCTCTCAGTGCTTATGTGTACTAAAGAAGATACTCCTGGTTACATCACAGAGACAAGACATCTCTGTGACACATACCTCCCATTGACTATGCGACCATTAGCCACACTACACCGGGTACAAGATAGACCCTGCGAGGGTGCATTCAACCGGAAGTGCATTCAGTTCCCGGTTGACAAAGATGTCAAGGTGGAAGCCTTCAGGTCTCTGCTATCCATGGTGGTAGCTGATCTCACCAGGCAGAGAGAGACTAGCCATTCCAAGGTTCCTTTTTATCACACCCGCCTCATTCTACCAGAAGGTTGTCTTGATGTCCTGGACTGTATGTGGTCTTGAGGAGAGTTGGGCTTCACCTCTAATGCAGTCGATCCTTGCAGGCTTGAAGAAGAGTGAAGCTAGAGTGGGGTGCTGTAACACCACAGCCTGCATATATGTATGGCTTCCCTTCCCCCACCATGAAGGGACACCAACTTACTCAGCACTCCAGGCTTTGCAGTGAGTTCTTTGTCCTCTGCTTGCTTTATGCTGTAAGATCTGTGTCCTTTGTTTGCGGTGCATACTTCCTGTATGCATGCTTAGGGCGTCCGCACCTGCACTTCCTGATTCTTAAAGAAATCGTATGCACAATCTTAATGTGTCCCCAGCCTATTGCTGAGAGGCACTTGGTACTTAAGCCATAACTGTTCTATTTCTCGTTTATGCCTCTGACACGATTGTGGTAACGGGTTACTTTTATTGTGTGCACGTTCTCTCAGCCACATTACATGAATGCTTCCTGTCTCATGCTCTTACCAACGAGTCCCTCCTCTCTATCCTCTGAATACATCCAGGTAGTGAGACCCCTAGAGGCGGCTCAGCATATAACATATTGCTACAATAACCATCTGTTGGAGGGTGCCTGAGCAACATTCTCTTTCAGTGTGTATGCAACTGCTGAGTTGCCAGGTCCTTTCTTGTTCCTGCCATCCTGGGGGCTGAATTCCCAGGCTTGAACTATGAATCTGTACATGTATCTCATCTTTCCTGTTTCTGCCACCCTGGGGGCTGAATACCCAGGCCAGTACCATGAGCCTGTACCTGAGCCTGTCCTTGTCTGAATTAGGACCAATCCCTGAACCTATTTGTATCTATGTCTGAATCTTTCACTAAACCTGATGTGTCTATACCTGCATCTATCCCTAAAGCTGCAAAGCTGCAGTGTCTGAACCAGTACCTATTGCTAACCTGCAGTGTCTGAACTTGTTCCTAGTCCTAAAACCTGTGTGTAGCCCTGGTATACCAGGTACACATGTTCAAGGAGGATGCGTGAACAGGTAAAGGTGAAATGCTTGATATTCATTCGCTTCACACCTAGACACACCCACAAAGTATAAAAGGCAGTGACATTCAGCCTAGTTTCAGTTTCAGGCAGGAGTCTGCAGTCTGCAGTTCAGTCTTTCAGTTTAGTGTGTTTCCTGTCAGCAGACAGAAGAGAAAGCTTGAAGGGAAGAGTCTTACAACAGTGTCTTCAGTCGCCTGCCCCAAGGGCAGTGAAGTTCAGTCGACGTGCTCCTGAACTATAAGAAAACTGAGAATCTGTCAGTGAGCTCTACAGAAAGAAGTGAGAAAGAGATTGGACTTTTTACCATCATAGGAAAGTGAAGTGCTTATGTTAAGAGCGTGAGCAGGGCGAAGGGCACAGTGGAAGGATTATAGCAGTGCCTTGGACATTGGAATTGTCTGCACTCATTGCCGGTCACTGGGGACCGAAGTGTTACTACAGCTTCAAGCGTAGTGATAGAAAAACCAGAGGTTCGCTGGGCTTCAAGTCGCAGGAACAAGCCCCATATAGTCAGTACGTAACTGGGGTCAGGGAGAGTGAGAACTTTGAGTCTCTGCAGAAGGCAACAGGAGGAACTCAGCTCTCTCAAAGGAAGGCTCCCACCACTACACTGACCGGGCAGTACAGCTAAAGATCTAGCTGGAGTATTTTGGAGTAACATAGCTACATGCGAGTTGACTCATCATTTTGAAAGTTAAGGAGGCCTCTAACCTGCTCCGCCATTACCTAGAAGCGCATCCTCCATCCACCCCGACCAGCTCCCGGGACCTGCCTGAACAACTTGGAAGTAAAAGGTATGGAAAAGAAGCTGCATTGACTGTGACTGTGTTATTTCATCTGCACACCATATCACCCCACACCATAGACTCAGAGGGACCAGTCCCACCTGTAGGGGACTCGACAACCAGCTGCTTCACCATCCCCTCAGAGTACTATCCCGCAGCGCTGGTCTATAGTGACCAGGAACTACAGGTGGCGTCACGAACTGAACCTATTCTATCAAATCCCCTGTAAATATCCCCTTAACGCCTGACCGCCAGGGACACGGACCGAGCCACCGCTGCCAGTGACAAATCCCATAGACTTCCATAGGCTCGGCTCCGAGTACCCCATATCCCTGGTAAACCACAATTGTGGTGCGGGTCACACACCTGCAGTGTCTAAACCTGTTCCTATCCCTAAAACTTGCAGTGTCTGAATGAGTGGCTATAGCTAATCTGTTATCGCTGTGCAACATTAGTGTTTAGTGAGTACACTTCCTACTTCATTGTAAGTACCCTGGGTGAATCTGGGGTCTGTCTTTTCCATACCTAACCTAGCATAACCTAACCTGTGCGAACCTGACCCTATCTACTCCTTGTGAACAGAGTCCTGTCTAGACTGTCCACGTTTGTGGTTCCCTGCCATACCAAGATGGGGGATTGACCCCGGATACCTAATGCTATCAGTCCCGTTATCTACCTAAGCTAAGTGTCTGTGCTTTTATCTCACTCCTGATGAACCTTGGAAAAGGGGAAACGCGTTGAGTTGTAACATGGCTTGAAGTGTTATTTGCTTTTGTCATGGGTTAGGGTTTGCAATTTTGGGTTAAATTGAAGTGATGATCTGTATTGGATATGTTGTTTGTGTTAGGTTTATTCAAGTACATGTACAAATTGAAAGGTTTGGTTCCGAATAGTGATATTTAAATAGGATATCTTCTGTTTAAGATGAAATTTGCATCTATTGGTTTGTAGAGGGTCATCTCCCTCTGTATTGATAGTTCTACTCCTAAAGAACCATATTCTGATATATATTGATCTTTTCATGTAAATATGGGTGTGTGCAATATTTCTGTTTAATTGGAACAAGAATAAACCTACATTGATGGAATTATAGAGGGTTAAGTACTTTGAGTATGAATATACACACAAGCAGGGATCATTGTGATCAATGATAATAGACTATTATTTCTCTGAAGGTCTATCTCCTTGTATTCTATCTATACACTTTTCCTTTATGTATAAGACCATTGATTGTATATGACCCCTTTTACCTTTTACAGAACTTTGGTCAATCAAGAAGAAGATAGATTAGTATCTGAAATTATCTAGTCAGTTAAAAAGATAAATGAGATAGATCAGCATTTGAGCTTATTTAGCTAATCAAGCAGATAAAGATAAAAGAAGATTCCATATAGATCTCCTTAAAAAGAAAATATTCTCTATTAGATAAATCAAGTGAAGTACATATCTGAATCAATATCTAAGGAAGATCTATACACCTCTTACATTTCTTTCTCATCTACCTAACACCTATTCACGCTCCCGTCATCACAGGGTTATCTAGGGTGAGCAGTTAGAGACGCCGATGAGCGGGGGCGCCACTCCGCAGGTTTTAGGGTTCCAAACTCCGCTGGTAGGTAGGGATTTTTAGGCCACTATAGGGGTAGGCACCTCCCCAAGGTGATCATTTATTTTGGTATTTGGTGCAAGTATTGTTGGTGTTTTTTGTAATAGTTTTTAAGATATATGAATAAAGAAGTGATGTTCCTTTTATGAGCACAGCGGTGTAATCCATGAGGCTCCTCCTTTTCCCTTGATGTCATGCCTCACAGAAGCAACTCCATTCTAGACACAACAGAGATAGATGTGGCCTGTGCCTGCCGCGCACTGATACTATGAAAGTGGAGGCCCTGATTGTAGCTTGCAGTGGCTGGGTCGTCACAGCCAGTGAGTTTTGCAGTGTGGCTTTCGAGGTGAATGTGTCTCCGCCCGTGTGCTCTAATAATGTGGGCCATATGGACGGGGCTTTGCGTGTTGAGTGAGTGTGGCTATGTAGAGTGGGCGGGGCTATGTGGAATGGGCGTAGCTTGATACATGCACACATACATACACACACTCAGCTTTATATATATAGATTTGCAATAAATACATATAACTACTAAATTTAACATGACTAAAAGTGAAAGCCTTTTTCAGAGTTTGAGTCAACAAACCACAAACATTAAATTTGGCTGTACATTCGATATATATTGGTTGATACCATTGATTTTAGGAGTAGTGTTGAGCAATTAAATGTATATTATATACAGTGCTTGCTACTGGTGGAAGCAAGATGTGAAGTTTTGGTAAAGAATTGTTCTGCATAAATGAGTACACCCCAACAGATTTTGTCAGAAGATCTTTAGTTTCATTTCACAATCAACATTTTTTATGGAATACCATATTAAAAAAAAATACTCCTACAAATGTGGGCCATTGATTGCAAACAAGATTTGTTATTTTGCACCCCCCCCAAAAAAGTAATTTTCTTAGCAAATAAATTGAAGACCATGTTGTAAAAATGAGTACAACCCAATGAAAGTTGCAATGGGTTGGGTGGTGGAACCACTGTGCCAAAGCCCAAGGAAGACCTGTAGGGGTGTGACTAGGAGCCTCATCCAATCCAACCACAGACACTCAGCAACTAGCGACACCGCAGTCTGTGGAGAAACAAGGGAGGTGATCTAGGAGCTACTCCAGGACTGACCTTGGGTAAAGGGTTGCTGACCCCTAGGAGCAGATAGATGGAATGGCCTGGGGGAATGTCCAACAGATGCATGCAGGCAGGCAGAGAAGATGACAGAAACCGCAGGTGCAGACAGGACAATTTGACGGAGAGATGCACACTGGTGGGTGCAGCAGGCTCAGCTACTGTTGAGGTGAGCATGGGCGAGTGCAGCTGGCTCAGCTGCCGTTGAGGTGAGCACTGGTAGGTGCAGCTGGCTCAGCTACTGTTGAGGTGAGCACTGGTGTGTGCAGCTGGCTCAGCTGCCATAGAGGTGAGCACTGACAGGTGCAGCTGGCTCTGCTACCATTGAGGTGGTCACTTGCGGGTGCAGCTGGCTCGGCTGCTGTTGAGGTGAGCACTGTCGGGTGCAGCTGGCTCTGCTACCATTGAAGGAAGCACTGGTGGGTGCAGCAGACTCAGCTACCATTGAAGGAAGCACTGACGGGTGCAGCAGACTCAGATGCAAGTACAGGGACCTGAGAACTGGCAAGAGTGTTAGGAACAAATTCACAACATTGCACAGCCACCTCCATGTTGGAGGAGATGGTTTAAATAGCAAGAAACCTCCAGCTATTGGCTGGGGACACTTTGGAGGAACACACGCGACCCCTTTAAGAAAGAGGAAGGTGCGTGCGTGCGCTCTAAGCACAGTGTCTGGAGATCTGCTAGGTGTGTGTCCACCCCGGGCAGCAGCAGACCCGGGAGGGCCAGGACGGGAAACTCGGTGATGAGTACGCTGATGTCTCTGCAGGGAGAGAGGGACTGCAGGCAGGGATGCGGGCGCTGCAAGAGTCTTAGGAGCAAAGCTAAAGCTTATAATTATAAAATTCAAATTCGTGATTTCTCTCTTGATTTTCATGGGCTCATAGACTTGTATTGAAATTGTATTTTTGAGGGCACATGGCAAGTAAGTAGAGAGCTCCCGGGATACCTGCCTTCCTGTTCTTCCACTGGGCCTCCCTGCTGATGGTGTTTGGCTCTGGGTGTCTGAGAGCCTCCTGCAACATTAAGTGATGCAATTACGGTAGAGTTTTCAGAGGCGGCTGTGAACGGAGGAAAAGAAATTAAAGATTGTGCCGATGACACGCCTTCGGCAGATGCCAGGGCAGGATGAGCTGCAGAGGCCAGTACAGTGGCAATACTCGCTGGCTTTGCAGAAACTCCAGCAGGCAGGCCACTACCCAGATGAGTCACAGGAGCCTCAGGAGGGAGATACCACATTGTCACCTGAAACCATAAGGGAAAAGGAGAACAAGGCTGCATCCACCTCATACAGTCACCCTACCTTTTGCTTCATTTAAAGGCAATCCTCCCTCCTATTGATTCAGATCAGTCAGTTGCTGACCCCACATTGAAAGACATATTCATGGCTGTAACACACTGCAGCTCAATTATTGATGATTCACTGTACAAATAGCTCTGCTGAAGTATGACATCTCCTGTATGTGGCAGGGCCTGCAAAAAGTAACCGATCGCATGGCAGCAGCAAAGGGCAGCATTAGCGACCATGAGGATAAATTACCACAGCTGACCAGAAAAATATTTAGAATTGAGAGTCCTCAGTGGTTGATACCTTTTAATGGCTAGCCTGATGAAGAGACCTGAGTAGTCTCGAAAGCTTGCAATTTGTTACCATCTTTTCAGTTAGCCATTAAAAGGTATCAACCACTGAGGACTCTCAATTCTAAATACTTTTCTATCTACTGGCTAACACGGTACAAAGATATACATCTTTCCTGTATCACAGCTGACCAGTGATTCCCACAGACATGACCAACAAATGTAAGTTTTTGTATCGAAGGCGGACATCCTAGAAAACAGGCTTAGGAGGAATAATATGAGGGTAGTCAGTATTCCGGAAAGGAACGAGTGCAACAACCCTACTAAACATTTTGAAAACTGTCTCTGCTCATTATTTGTGGACTCCCTATCCCCTATCTTTGCTGTGGAGAGAGCATACAGGATGCCTACAAGACAGAGACGCTATCTTTAAGGACGCCCGTCATAGAGGGGAAATATCTCTAGATGGAATTTGTATTTTCATTTGTTATACTGGTGTAAAACTAACATGTCTCCAGGACTTTTGCACAGACACATGGTCCTTAAAAAACTGAGATATGAGAGGAGAACAGCACCATAGATTATAAAGGATACGTGGTCCATGAAAATGATTTATAGAAAACTACGGGAAAATTGTAAGTTTGAATGAGACTTTAGAAATATCTTTTATTAGTCCATTTTATAAAACTTTTCATTTTATGCACATAAACCATAATATTCTAATTATTCTCAATGAAAAGCATAATTTGTTGCTATTTATTGCAGAATACTGGGTTGAAGGCAGACATTACATCTCAAGCTTGAAAATTAATAGAATTTCTCAAGAAATTGTTCATCATCTTGAATGGAGAGAATGACTCCAAATGATATAAAAAGTGCAATGTTCCTTGACATTGCCTTATGTTACATACATGGTTATTTATTTAGGAAATAAACTAAGTTAGATTTAGCACAAATACTACTGAATTCCAGTAATATGAAAATACTCAGTTGAAATAATATCACACCTTTGATCATATCACGCAGGTATAGGCCGGATTAAAAGCAAAGTATGGATACATTTATGTGTCCATGTCACACCTATATTTTCTGGCCTAAAAGGGGGTATAAATTAAAGTATTTATAATACTGTTAGTTTGGGTTATTGAAACATAGGTTGGGCTGTCATTTATGACTTTGATATGTGTGCAAAAATACAGTCATTAAATCTTGTCACTTCACTCTGCATTCTTCTATGTACCGTACTTTTTGGACTATAAGGCGCACCAGACCATAAGACGCACCCCAGATTTTCAGAAGGAAAATAGGGAAAAAAATTACTGCGTCAAATGGGGGTCCGTCTTACAGTCCAAATCCAGCTTACTGGAGGAAATCAGTAGTGCTGGTGGAGCGTGGTCACAGGGAGTGTTCGGTGGTCCAGCGATATGACTCCCATCCCAGACTGGTGCAGCAGGTTCTGTGGTGCTTGTGGTGCGGAGGCTCTGCCCATATTTTCTGAAAGCCCGGAGCCCCTGAACATCCATTGCTGTGAAGTGGTGGCCTCCGGGAAATCCCATCTGGATTTCAGCAGGTTCATCGATGCTCAGTGGTGTGCGGGCTCTGCCGACATTTGGTGAAAGCCCGGAGCCCCACACATCCTCACTGCTACGATGCGGTGGCCTCTGGGAAAAAGGCCGCCGGGTCGGTGCATGCACAGATTGAGATCTCGGCACTGAGACGAGATCTCGTTGCCAAGATATCAATCTGTGCATGAGGCGCTTCTGGCAGCCATTTTCCCAGAGTCCAACCATCACAGCAATGGAAGTGCGGGAGCTCCAGGCTTTCAGAAAATGTCAGCATAGCCCCGCACCACTGTGCACCTTCGAATACTGCCACACTAGCCTGGGAACAGAGTGTGATCATCGCCCTGCAGCATTGGACCGCCGCAGAATCGCCTGACTCCTGCTGCCACCACACTACTTGTAAGTATATTCCAACTACAAGCAGCACACCCCCATTTTCCCCAAAAAATGCATCTTATAGTATGAAAAATACGGTACATAGCTGATATTAGGTGACGCGGTTTTAAAGTTTATTTTTGGTATGATTGGAAGTTCTGAAACTTTTCAATATAATTGCTGAGACCTAGCCTTGCTCACAACTGAAAGTTTGTATTAGGCTGAGGTCAGACATGCGAGAAACTCTCACGAGTCTTGCAAGTCAATACCCGGCACTGCCGCCGGCACTCGGGACCGGAGCATGTGGCTGCATAGAAATACATGCAGCCACACGCTTCTGTCCTAGTGCCGACTGAAATGTTGGGTCTCGACATGCAAGACTCGTGCGAGTTTCTCGCATGTCAGAGCCCGGCCTTAAAAGGGAACTGTCATTAGATATATACTGCCTGAAACTCAGGTAGCATGAATCAGAGCATAGCTGCACAATTACAGCGAGGTACGTTTTACTCCTGAGAAGCTGTGGCATTTCATAGAAAAACCTTAAAAGCTGGTCATGGAGAATGGAAAAAGACTGACTAGTCCAATTCGATCTACGACTGGCTTCGCCCTGCTTTAGTTGATTGACATCTGTCTTTCATTTATGTACATATGAAGAGATCTGTCAATTAACAGGAGCAAGGTGGGGACCGCATCAGACTAGTCAGGTCACTCTCTTCCTCCACAGCCAATTTTTTTAAATGTGTACTGAAGCATTTCAGATCTACATATTCATGTGCACAGCCAGGCTGATTCGTGTTTCCCTTTAACCCCATAATGCCAAATGATGAATATACAGGTGCTTCTCACAAAAATAGAATATCATCAAAAAGTTAATTTATTGCAGTTGTTCAATACAAATAGTGAAACTCATTATATAGAGTCATTACAAACAGAGTGATCTATTTCAAGTGTCCATTTCTGTTAATGTTGATGATTATGGCTTACAGCCAATGAAAATCCAAAGTCATTATCTCAGTAAATTAGAATACTTCATAACACCAATTGAAAAATTATTTTAAATTCCGAAATGTTGGCCTACTGAAATGTATGTTCAGTAAATGCACTCAATATTTGGTTGGAGCACTGTTGTGAATGCCCTAGATTCTGAGTTGGGGCTCCCTCTGGTGGCTGTTGATATTAATGAAGCTGCCTTCATCGACAGAGCCCCTTCAGCTGAGGATTCAGCTGCGGACGATTGGCAATCTGGGAGTTATGACTGGGGAGATTTAAGGGAGTAACTTTCCCATGATCCTCGCCGGAGATTAGTTTACTCTTCCTGGTCCAGTTTGGAAGTCAGCTTGCTGCGGTCTCCTGCAACTTTCAGATAAGTTATTTTTTGCTTATGTCTATGGTTTTGTTTTCTTTTGTTTTTCTGCCTTCTGAGTGAGGTCAGCTGGGTCCCCCTGCTGGGGCCTGCGCTGGTCTCTGTTTCTCAGTAATCTCGGTTCATTTGTTCAGTCCCAGTTATTTCAGTGGCTGCTGGGTAGCTACCTGTTCACACCAGAGTTCTGATATAGCGGGAGAGATCTCTGCTCAGCAGAGACGTCGGTCCCAGCGTCTTGCCCATTCCAATACTGTGCAGAGACTTGCTGCTGCCTCTCCTGGTTCTGCTATTATGGTCAGTGCTGGAGCAGACGTCTTTGGGACGAAGTCGGGGAAGTTAGCTTTCCCCTTTCTATCTTTAGGTTTAGCTAACTCTCCGGCTGTGTCGAGGCGTCTAGGTCATCGTAGGTACCTCACACGGCTGCTTCTAGTTGTGCGGTTAGTTTAGGGGTCTGCAATCCTTTAGTTACCAACCTCTCTGGGTGACTGGCTGCCTTGGCTATTTTTGTTACTGTCCTCCTCGGCTACCATATCATAACAGAGTTCCTATTGCATCAATTACTGCATCAATGTGGAGTGGCACAACCTGTGGCACTGCTGAGGTGTTATGTAAGCCCAGGCTGCTTTGATAGCAGACTTCAGCTAGCCTGCATTGTTGGGTTTGTTATTTCTCATCTTCCTCTTTCTTGACAATACCCCATAGATTCTCTATGGGGTGTGACAGAGTCACTGGCTTTGTAGAGGTAGGGAGGTACGTGTCACTACGCTTGCAGCAGTCAGTGATATGAAACCAGAGAGTTTTTGTGCTTCTAGCACACTATGTGCTGAAAAGCCATGTACAGAGTTTTAATGGGCCGGTTTTATGTGAGCACCCACAGTGTGGGTGGGTAGGTGCTCACCATACCCTTCTTCACTGCAGGACATGCAGGTGTTTGAGGACCTGCAGTGATGTCACGATGATGTGACCAGCCATGTGATATATACCTGGACCTGTGGTTCAGTCTGTGTGTGGTGCTGTGGGGAAAAGCTATACTTCCCACAGAAGTAAGGACTGAGAGTGGTTTTCCCTAACAGTGTGCGGGAAGAGCCCACACCAAGGAGGACTGTATGCTATCATTTTTTTTTTTTCCTGTCAAGACCGGAGGGCTGTGTTTTGTTTTCAACACTGTGGTTTATACTGCATATAATAAACCCACTGGTGCTTTATGTGCACGGGCTCCTGAGTTTACCAGAAGGCTTCTACCGAGCGTGACAACTCCCCACAGGGATTAAGGTCAGGCGAGTTTTCTGGCCAATCAAGCACAATGATACTGTTGTTTTTAAACCAGGTTTTGGTACATTTTGGCAGTATGGAGAGGTGCTAAGTCCTGCTGGAGAATGAAATTCCCATCTCCAAAAAGCTTGTCGGCAGAGGGAAGCACAAATTGATCTAAAATTTCCTGGTAGACGGCTGCGCTGACTTTGGTTTTGATAAAACACATTGGACCTACACCAGCAGATGACATGGCTGCCCAAACCATCACTGATTGTGCAAACTTCACACGAGACCTCAAGCAGCTTGGATTGTGTGCCTTTCCACTCTTCCTCCAGACTCTGGGACCTTGATTTCCAAATGAAATGCAAAATTTACTTTCATCTGAAAACAACACCTTGGACCACAAAACAACAGTCCAGTTCTTTTTCTCCTTGGCCCAGGTAAAATGCTTCTGGAGTTGTCTATTGGTCATGAGTGGCTTGACACAAGGAATGCGACACTTGTAGCCCATGTCCTGGATACGTCTGTGTGTGGTGGCTCTTGAAGCAATGACTCCAGCAGCAGTCCACTCATTGTGAATCTCCTCCAACTTTTTGAATGGCCTTTTCTTAACAATCCTTTTAAGGCTGCAGTTATCCCAGTTGCTTGTGCACCCTTTTTCTACCACACTTTTAGCTTCCACTCAACTTTCCATTAATATGCTTGGATACAACACTCTGTGAACAGCCAGATTCTTTAGCAATGACCTTTTTTGGCTTACCCTTCTGGTGGAGTGTGTCAATGACTGCCTTCTGGACATCTGTCAAGTCTTCCCCATCATTGTGGAGCCTACTGAAACAGACTAAGGGACCTTTTTAAATGCTTAGGAAGCCTTTGCAGGTGTTTTTTGTTAATTATTCTAATTTACTGAGGTAACGACTTTTAGGTTTTCACGGTCTGTAAGCCATAATCATCAACATTAACAGAAATAAACACTTGAAATAGATCACTCTGTTTGTAATGACTCTATATAATATATAAGTTTCACTTTTTGTATTAAAGAACTGAAATAAATTAACTTTTGATGATATTCTAATTTTGTGAGAAGCCCTTGTATGTGTCTCCTTGTCATGTCATACCAGGCCCCTAATTAATAAAAGACCTGCTCCAGTGACTTTTGGAAAATTGGCAACTGGGACAGTTTTTTCAGGCGCCATACTCTACATCTAGCATGAGAATACCTATGCCACCATGTAAACAAAGCATTGGTTTTAGCAGAGTAATAAAATACAGTGATAACATTTTTTCAAATTAGTTTAATGAAATAGATAAACATTCCAACATATTAAATAATTTTAACTACTGCTATACAATAAACAGAGGAGTGATCAAATAAGTTCTAACCCCTTCCTATGTTCATGCAGAGGACAATTTATGGGGCATGAATTTATTTTTACAAACATGTATACCAAACATGCATCCTGAAAAGAACCCTAATTCTAAGTTATTTAGACTTTAAGAATGTTTTGCCAATGTGTCTTTTAGATGTACCATGTTGCTCAGGGTTGTATGTTGTGAGTATCCTATGATTAGTTAAGTACAGTGTGTTGGTCTAGGATATCCCCCCACTAGTTGTATTTTGATATCTGTAAATTAATATTCAGCTCCTGACATTCAATGCAAGTAATGACCAACCATTCAAGAAATGCTCATATCCATGGCCCTTATCCAAAAGTTCATTTGACACCTTCAATCAATTTAACTGGACTGTCCTTGGCTTGCTCCAGTTGTACTTTTGAAGCCATGCATGCCCTTTCTAAATCACTTGGCACATTTCACAGTTTACTTATTACAACTTAAGGTACTGCCACACTAAACAATCCCGCTAGCGATCACGATAACGACGCATACTAATGCGATCGCTAGCGGGATTGTTTCTATATCGCTAGTAGCTATCTAATTTAGCGATGTCGTTAAGGACGCTATCGCGGTTAGCGATCTCCTTAACGACTTTAGCGGTACAAAAGTACCGCTAAATCGCTAACAAAAGGTGCTACACTCAGCGATATATACTTACCAGCGGGGCGCCGACGATAAAAATAGGGTCCGGAACGATGAAACGACGAGCGAGATCACAGCAGGATCTCAGCAGGGGCCACGTCGCTGGTAGATGCCGCACACAACAACATCGCTAACGGGATCGCTAAATAGTGACGTTTTTTAGTGATCCCGTTAGCGATGTTGTTTAGTGTGGCAGTACCTTTAGGTAACTTGTTAGTTACAATTTACTTACAGTGTTTCTCAGTATTCCTAAACTAAGTACCCCTGACTCAAATAAAATACATCAAAGTATCACTGCGGGTATGATCATAGACTGGGCTGTACATTAAAGACCATACCCTGTGACATTGTATGTACTACTTGAGAAACATGCATCACAGGTTTATAACTTGTCTTTTGTTTTTAAATGCTGAGTATTAGATGGTATAAGCAAGAAAGGCTTAATGACCTGAAATCTATGATTACTAATGTACAGGTCTGCCACCAAAAAATATAGGGCTCAATACTGACAAAATTTTCAGGCCCCATTGTGACTCCGATCAGGCTCCACCCCAGCTCCACCTCCACCCCTCGAACCTTCCATAGTCCCACTACCCACTGTTGTAAAAACTGCACTTCTGCACCACGTCCTAACCAATCACACATTAACAATTTTCCATCGAACACCAGATCACATACAAAGCCATCAGCTTTTGTTTTGGCCAAAATATTTTTCGCCACCTCGACAAGGTAGATTCTTTTGGCAGGGCCCCACTCTACTCTAAACTAATAAACATTTATTAAAATACCCAATACTGTTTTTAGATATATTTTAAATCATTTTTCTTTAAGGGAATTAGTCACATTCATTTTTTAAAATGAAAAATAATACCTAATACAAGGGACAAATACCATCACACCATGGCCGGACCACATATTACCACCACATAGTAACCGAATACTACAATACTGATGATAAAAAAACAATACTAATATTACCATAAGTGCCATTATACACTGGAGCTTTGTATACAGTATACAGTATGGTGTCAGTGTACAGGTAATACAGGGATTACCAGTGCCATTATGCACAGGAGCTCAGTATATAGTGTCAGCGTACAGTTAATACATTGTTCACCAGTGATTTTATATACAGGAGCTCTGTATACAGTGTCAGTGTACAGTTAATACAGTGCTCACAGGTAACATTATACACTGAGCTTTATATATAGTATACAGTTTATAGTGTAACTCTAGAGGTAAACATTATTATTTATATATTATTCCTAAATACAGTGGAAATGCAGCCTTATTGCAGCATAGCAGAGCTGACAGGGTCTCCTAAGACTGTGTGCAGCTGCTCTACTATGCAGTGATATTTTAGAATCTCACTGTCACTGCAGAGTAGAATGTGGACCACCAGGATGTTTACAGTCTATGGGTTGTCTGGAAGTAGTTAAACAGTGACTAAACTTTCATTTTATATTTATCATTTTGTCAGTCATGGAAAGTTTTTAATTTTTGAAAATGTCTTTATTAGGGGATTTGTCTTCATTCCTGTTAAAAAAAATATGTTAGTGGTTTCCAGACCACTGCTTTTCTCCAGTCTATTTACCTGCCTTCAGCTGCATTGAAATCAGAATGTACTCATTTGGAGTACAGATGATGGCAGTGAAAGAATCAGTTCAGCTCCTCTTTCTCTGATTGTTGTGTACACAGAACAATCTGCATCTGCAGAACGTGGCTTATCCCCTGACTCTTTCTTATATATACACCTTTATAATTGAGGTACTCAGCATACAAATCAGAAAATTTGTGTGTGCCCACCAGCCACAACAAAGTGTACTTTCATTGATGAGACATTATTTTTATCAGACATACCTCTCCCATGTCAAAAGTCTACAAATTTAAAGGGATGATTGTATCTGGCACTAATTAAAAACACCCTGAGTTTGGGTTTCACAAATCTTTTAAAAATGAACCATTCTTGCATCAGAAGACCTGGCCAAACAGTTGTGTCTCCCAACCTGAGATAACTGCTTCATATACAGTATGCCTATGAAGCAGTTAGCTGAAGTTTGGGCACCAGACCTTCCAATGTGAGAACGATCCATGTTTCACTGTTGTGTGAAACTTGCCTTTGGCTAATGGGAGGACTTCTCAGCCAACTATGTAGGCAATCTCCACCTCCAAATATATGCTACAAAGAAACAAATCTGACCAGCTCCTCCTTATCAAATGAAGCAACGGAAAACACTGGCTTAAATTGTACATTTTTAACTGAATATATTTTCACCATAAATATTTTTCAACATTATCTCACTTCTAATATATTATGTTATCACAGAACATAGTTTTCTTACTTTATCAGATAAAAATGTTTGGTTAAAGAACATCTTGCATCTGGGTCTCTTTGTATCTTCACTGATAAGGTTTAATTGGTAACCTGGGGGAATATCCGAAAAATCATTAATCAAGGTTGTTCTGTAAGAGATATTATGTATAAAAGAAAATGTAATTTTTCTGCTTAATGCTAGCAGCTTATGTTTTTAGAAGTAGATTCAGTGGACCCTCTTTTCATTGATTGATGTTTAATACTTTCATATTCATTAGATCTGAACATATAATTTTGTTACAATAGATATAAGCATACAAGACTGTCTACTACACAAGGAAAAAGTAATAAACCTTCAAGTGTATCTTTCTTTAGTACCTAAGATAAAGTTTAAGTCATACAGCAATACAATTGAAACTGTGACAATTAGACTGAAACTCATTGTAAAATAGAGTAATTTAAAATAAAAAGTTAGATATAAACTGCAGTGAAAACCATGATCCATCATTTCATGTAATCTGTAAGATCAATCAGCCACTCTGATATATGTTTATAAGTGATAATGACACCTGTCATAAAGTGTCAGAGTGGGGTGCCCAAGGTCCACAGGAAGAAATAACTCTAGGGACGCCCTCACAACATCTATGTACTAACAACTGCTAGAAATTAGGCTAGTGTCACACGACCACATCCAAAAAAATCAGTCCGATTATGCTAATCATACTCTGATCAAACTCTGATCAGCCTTTGATCAGAATGTGATCATAGTGTTATCCGATTTTCTCAGATGTGGAGAATAAAAAAAAGTTTCTCCTTCTGCTTCTTAAAAATCAGACCACACTTGTATATCATGTGAGTGCATTCAGATTTTTCTCACGGACCCATGGACTTGAATAGCCAAGTTGGTTCTGATTATCAAAGATAAATCGTCCATTCTGCAATTGTGTTCCATGGACCACTTGGTCAGAGGAAAAAAAAACATTGTACATGTGCACGGCATCATTGAATAACATGAGGATAACTGCTATCCATCAAACTGACGGTTGTCACTTGTCTGATTTTTATGGTTGTGTGCACGAGCCCTTAGAATGGAGCATTGACTGTAAAACACAGGTGGCTCAAGCACATCCACTGCCCTCACGCCATAACTGTGATGTATAATGGGGGGTTGAATTAAAAGGATAGGTGATCATTTTTAGAATGGTGGGGGTTTGACTATAGGGGCCCTAAAACAATCGGAAGAACAGGGAACTTTTACCCACAACAAGACACTTTTATCCCCTTTCAAAATGGAATAGTAGGTCGGGTGTCTGGTCCCTGCTCCATTCACATTAAATAGGGTTGACAGAAAAAGCTGAGTGCAGTGCTTGACAGCCGCATAGAGGAATGATTAGAGGGGTTGTCAAACATGCTGCTCCATTCTAACAGGGATAAAAGTTCCCCATTTTATTGATCAGTATGAACCCCCACTAATCAACAAATTGTCCTTATCCTGTGAATAGGTAGTAACTTGTTTTCACAAGAGAACGCATTGAAGTGAAGATCCAACATTGCGCAATAGTAATTTTACAGGAAAGGCGTGCACTCTGTAGTAACGAATAGGTGCAGGCTGAACCTGGAACTAGTCCAGATAAATCATACATAAATGAAAAAACAGCCGCACTCAAAAAAAAATTTTTTCAATACAAACGAAAGAATTTATTGAGGTCACCACAGAATAACGTGTTGGGGTAACGTTTCGACCCCGTGTCAGGTCTTTTTCAAACCTTAGGGTAAATCATGAAGAGGAGACAAGCAAGGCCACTGCGGGATATGTATACTTGGAAGGCTAGAGGCCATATATGACACACCACCACAGACCGCACATTCAGTTCCAACCTAACAGTATATCCTAGGACTTCCACCTGGTCCTCTCCCTGATGGACTTCTACATATATGGCCTCTAGCCTTCCAAGTATACATATCCCGCAGTGGCCTTTCTTGTCTCCTCTTCATGATTTACCCTAAGGTTTGAAAAAGACCCGACACAGGGTCAAAAGGTTACCCCAACACGTTATTCTGTGGTGACCTCAATAAATGCTTTCGTTTGCATTGAAAAATTTTTTTTTTGAGTGCGGCTGTTTTTTCATTTATTTGCGCAATAGTAAGTCACAGGACAAGAAGGGGTTAAACTTTCAAGTATTTAATCTCTAATGAAAATAAAGAATCTTTTTCTTATTCATAACAGAGAAAACAAGTTAGTTATCTCCATATACAATACAATCCGCTATACCAAGACCAATGTACCAATAATACCAAATACAAGGCACAAATAACCCTATACCACGACCAGACCACGCATTGCTAACAGATAGAGACCAAATAATACACCTGTACTCATTATTAACAATGTACTTGTCATGCTGGTGAGGGAGAAACTAGGTGCACAACAATGGGAAGAGGGTGGGGGAGACCAAACACCAGAAAAGGGGAAAGTGGAGACCCCTAGGCAGGTCTGACAACACCCTGTCTGCCCTTACATCCCTAAATAAGTTCTGTACATATCGCTGAGCAGGAACCTAATCCCTGACTGCCCCTAGCGATAAGCACTGAATAGTGAGGGGACGGGTGAACACTAGTCAGCCCCCACTACAACTAAAGACAGAGTAGGAAGACAAATGAGGGAATACACTTAAATTGAGATGACACAAGAGAGCTCACACTAGAAATCCTCCAAGAGGCTACAAGAAGAAACTAGTCAACTTCTAGCACTTCCAACAGACAGAGATAAATAGAGCTATCACTGGCGCCTTGCCGAAGCGACTAAAAGTATTTAAGCCTGCAACAAGGATGTGTTAATCAGCAGTAGATGGTGAAGATCACCGCTAAATCCTATAGGGAGAAGGATATCACTCCACAGTAGAGATGCCAGATCCAGAATGTGCCTGCAGAGCCAGGTGCAGTGACCTTCTACAGCCGGATCCAGACTGACTGTCTGTCACACTTGACACCTGTGACAGTTCATGAATGTTACTCCCCAGCTCAGAGGCCCACTGGGGACTAAAGGCCCACCAGGTATTTCCCTGTCCCTTAGTGGGCTAGTCTCAGGCTACTGACATCTTGTCTTTAAACTTGACTTTGATAGCAGTTTTCTCAGGTTTTGGGATTTTTTTTTACTGAGTAAAAGATTATTGGACTTTTATACATAAGAAGCACTTTTTACATATTATGTCTTCCTTATTCCCTTTGACTGCACATTAAGCTCTTTCTACCAGGACCTTGCCCTCTTTTTTACATTGTTTATTAGCTTGTCATTTTATATTGTCTATAGATGTACCCTATGATTTGTAAGATGTTGTGGAATATGTTGGATCTAGATAATTAAAGATTGACATTAATATTAGGAGGATCATTTATTATATTTTTTTTATTTATTTCTTTGTTACAGTACAGTGTGTACAGTATATTCACATCCATGTATATAGTTTGTAATTTATTTACAGATGTTGGTGATTATAGCCTAGAGCAGGGAGGCACAGACTGACCCAAATCCAAAGGCTGCAAAAAACCTTAAATGAGTATTACTATCTCAGCCATTTCTAGCATTTTGAGGATGTTGCAGAAGCCATAAATGACCTATAGGGGGCAGTTAAAGATTGAGAGTGACCTTCTCCCCCTATTTTTAATCAAGAAAAGAAGAGACAATAGAAGCATGTCTGTGTTCATTATAGTTTATCTGAGATACTGAAAAAGCCAAGCACATCATTATTGCTGAAAACTACAATGGGTGTTGACTCATTCATGTCTTTCCACCTTTTCGCCTCTTCTCCTTTCTGAAGTGACACAGAAGGGTCAAGACATCCTTAAATTGCAAATATATGAGGGTTCCAAAGATAGCCATATATTTAACCGTTGCTTACAATATGACTCAGATCCCAAGCTGAGAGTCACTCCATGAAACACAGGTAAAGATGTCTGTGACCAGATGGTTGATGACCACACAAAATGACATTGTGGGACTCGTGGCGCCCAAGCTGTAGAGTGTGTACCTCAAACCTAGAGGATAAGTTTAAAAAAAATGATTTAACAAACAAAATTTTCTGCTTGGATAACAAAAATACTTGATAGACCAACTAAAAAGGGAACAAAAATCTTATATAAAGTTTATTTTAATTAAAATATACCAAAGAAATGGTTGGATATTTTCAAAGTCCTATAGAAACAAGTATAAGAGACATGCCATAAAAAATGACATATACCCAACATGCTGCATTTAAGAAATTGCTGCTGATCCCCAAAATGCTGCAAACACACCACAAAACAACACTCGTTATATATAGTACATTTAGTATTGAACTACAAACTTAAAAGGAAACTGTCATGTTAAAGGAACAATATTAATCTGCAGATATGGGGTTAATCTGTAGGATAATAGCCTCCTCAAACTGCTCGGCACCCGCGCTGTGAGCCCAGCTGCCAGGAGGAATTTAACATTATTATTGATCCTCAGTGTACTGAACCATCGCACGACCAGCTCTACCCTTTCCTAGAGTATTCTCACCCATCCCTGCAGACTGTGAGCCCTCGCGGGCAGGGTCCTCTCTCCTTCTGTACTTGTGTGTCCCTTGTCCAGCACATGTTTATCGTACCTGTCTATATTTTTCCCTTTTCATATGTAAAGCGCCATGGAATAAATGGCGCTATGTAAATGTATAATAATAATAATTCCTCCTGGCAACCTCGGGCTTACAGTCATAGGGGTGGGCTGGCACGGCTTCAGTCACCTTTCAGTGCATAGTGAGCCGCAGCTGTAACTACGCCCTGCTACTGACTGACAGCCGGCACTAATGCGGAGTTGGCCGTCAGTCAGTGCCGGGGTGTGGTGTACAAGGTCTAGGCCAAATATACTTCTTGCAATGCTGTGTACTTAATTCTATGCACTATTTGTCCTACTGGGGGTCTCTATGTTGGAGAAACAGGAGAGAAACTGACAACAAGGATGAGAACTCATCACCACATAATAACAGACAGAAAAAAAACTCTACTGTTGTGGTCAAACATTTCTGTGCTTCAGGACATAACTTTAACAATATGAAAGTTGCCTTAAAAGACAAATTCAAATAAAAAAGCACAAAATGGTCTAGGAATATACATTTAGGAAAGCCTTTGATACCCTCCACACAGTGTTAGGGATCGAGTTCCCACTGCTGCACAAGGGGAATCT
>VIAB01018703.1:1913-23140 GCA_009801035.1 Oophaga pumilio | reverse complement strand
GCAAGAGGATTGTGAACACCACAGCAGTGTTTTTTATATTTTCCATCTTTAAATAAGATTTGGTTCAGGTGATCACATAATCAGAAGCACATTTAGTAGAATGAGGTGTACTCTGATTGGAATTGAACTTACAGTGGAATGGAATGGTTGTCAGACATGTACAGTAGAGAAGCTGATTTTTATAAAACTGTGCAGTGGTCTCCTAATTTTTGCCGGAGCTGTATATACATACACACACAAGAAAACACTATTTATGGGTAACAGTAACAAAGTCAATACAGTATGCTATGACACTATCATAACACAGCAATGCAACTTAATATGCTATTCAACATCCTATTTATGTACACTGTCCTTATTCTGTAGCAGTTAAATGATGGTTGATGATGAATGATGCTTAGCCTTTATGTCTCAGCTTAATGGGTGCAACTCTCAGTACTAGGCCCATTCCCGCTGTAGTCCTGTAAGCTTCTCTAATTGTTCACTTGCCCTAGTGGGGGTCACTGGTATTTCTCGCTAGACTGCAAGTCTTACATATGTGAGTCTCTGGATATAAAGTTTACTCATGACTAGAGATGAGCGGATTTTTGATCGGATATATGAGCAAAATCGGAAAAAATAGGTAACATTCGTTTAAAAGTGCATGAAAATATTTGCGTTTCCATTTGTGGGACATGAGTTTGATGAGGGTAGGGGGTGGGGAGAGCTCAGAGGAGCAGCGTGCTTGTAAAAAATTTTTTCTAATTTTATGTGTGCACATTGCTGGTAGCCAATCAGGGTGCAGTAAATATCCACAATGTCCTGATACAATTGCTTTGAAGGGAAACAGAAGAGTCAATGCTTATTGAAAGCGCACACCTAAGCATAAAGGTATGAAATGCAATTTTATTATCACCAAAGCATAAAAACCATTTAAAAACATCTAAAAATAAAGTGGCAACACGTCTGTGTCCACTGAATCTGTTAACCACACTATATTCATGAGATACATATGTGATAACAATCACTCATGATACCAAAGGCACTGTCAATAGTGCAGCAGACAAGAGATAGTTAGCGTTGTCAAGAAGCACAAACTATGGTCATAATGAATATGATAATTATAATTACCAACATATGTAATTCAAGACAATAGCAAAAACCGTATGGCAAAAACCGTGCAAGATTCAATGTGGGCGTTCCCACAGATAATATGGTGGCACAGGCTTGGCAAACCCTGTATGTCCTGGCATATCCCAAGCTAGAATGCAGAGAGGGCAAGAAATAAGATCAGCAGTACTCTGGCACAGTATGGGTTAGCTATACCACCACAGGAGGGGTAGTATACAAGTACAGTGGGTACGGAAAGTATTCAGACCCCTTTAAATTTTTCACTCTTTGTTTCATTGCAGCCATTTGGTAAATTCAAAAACGTTCATTTTTTTCTCCTTAATGTACGCTCTGCAAGCTATCTTGACTGAAAAAAACAGAAATGTAGAAATTTTTGCAAATTTATTAAAAAAGAAAAACTGAAATATCATATGTTCATAAGTATTCAGACCCTTTGTTCAGTATTGAGAAGAAGCATCCTTTTGAGCTAGTACAGCCATGCGTCTTCTTGGAAATGATGCAACAAGTTTCTCACACCTAGATTTAGGGATCCTCTGCCATTCTTCTATGCAGATCCTCTCCAGTTCTGTCAGTTTGGATGGTGAACTTTGGTGGACCGCCATTTTTAGGTCTTTCCAGAGATGTTCAATTGGGTTTAAGTCAGGGCTCTGGCTGGGCCAGTCAAGAATGGTCACAGAGTTTTTCTGAAGCCACTCCTTTGTTATTTTAGCTGTGTGCTCCAGGAGATGATATAATCTCCTAAAGAAGAAATCCTTGTGACTTTGAAACATGTAGAGAAAGAAAATAAACCATCACTTTGGGGCCGCTTCTCTTTAAGATATTTATTAATGACCTTGTAGGGGGCATACAGAGTAGTATTTCAATATTTGCAGATGACACTAAACTCTGCAGGGTAATAAATACAGAGGAGGATAATTTTATATTACAGGAGGATTTATGTAAACTAGAAGCTTGGGCTGATAAATGGCAAATGAGCTTTAATGGGGATAAATGTAAGGTCATGCACTTGGGTAGAACAAATAAGATGTATAATTATGTGCTTAATTGTAAAACACTGGGCAAAACTGTCAATGAAAAAGACCTGGGCGTATGGGTGGACGACAAACTCACATTTAGTGGCCAATGTCAGGCAGCTGCTGCCAAGGCAAATAAAATAATGGGATGCATTAAAAGAGGCATAGATGCTCATGAGGAGAACATAATTTAACCTCTATACAAGTCACTGGTGCGACCACACTTAGAATACTGTGTGCAGTTCTGGTCTCCGGTGTATAAGAAAGACATAGCTGAACTGGAGCGGGTGCAGAGAAGAGCGACCAAGGTTATTAGAGAACTGGGGGGTCTGCAATACCAAGACAGGTTATTACACTTGGGGTTATTTAGTTTGGAAAAACGAAGGCTTAGGGGTGATCTTATTACAATGTATAAATATATGAGGGGGCAGTACAAAGACCTTTCTAATGATCTTTTTACTCTTAGACCTGTGACGGGGACAAGGGGGCATCCTCTACGTCTGGAGGAAAGAAGGTTTAGCCATAATCACAGACGCAGATTCTTTACTGTAAGAGCAGTGAGACTATGGAACTCTCTGCCGTCTAATGTTGTAATGAGTGATTTCTTACTAAAATTTAAGAAGGGACTGGATGCCTTTCTTGAAAAGTATAATATTACAGGCTATATTCACTAGTTTCCTAGATACTGCGTTGATCCAGGGAGCTAGTCTGATTGCCGTATGTGGAGTCGGGAAGGAATTTTTTTCCCCAATGTGAAGCTTACTGTTTGCCACTTGGGTTTTTTTTGCCTTCCTCTGGATCAACATGTTAGGGCAGGTTAGGATAGGATATGGGTTGAACTAGATGGACTTAAAGTCTTCCTTCAACCTTAATAACTATGTTACTATGTTACTATGTTACTTTCATCGCTATTGTTGGATCGTGATTTGTATGGAAGTGCGGGTTTTTCACCATGAATCTGTCCAGTTTGAATACTAAAGACAAATAAAGGCATAGATGACATTTTGTGTTTTGCAATTGATATAAGCTTTCAATGGATGTCACTTAGAGTCCAGGGGGTTGGTGAAGAAGTCCTTAGTGGGCTGCATGAAAGGGCATACACTTCAGTCACCACAGGGAAATGAGCCCTTAAGGCGGACACCTCGGTGGATGGTTGGGTGAAGTGACTTCTAGTCTGGATGTCCCGCAGATTGGGTGCCCTTCTTGCGGTCAGCAAGGGCCGTAAGCTGACAAGCATTGAAGTGTGAGCAGAATATCCTGACTTTGACCCTTGGCCCATTAAAATACGGCCGACATCATGCTTTTGGGGTACCCACATTGTCGAAACATCTCCATCAGGGCCCCAGCCTGTGTCCTGAAGTTCATGTCCGAGGTAAAATTACATTGAGACTGGAGAAATGGCCCAGTAGTGATGCCTTTTTTGATGTGGAAAGGATGAAAACTTTGAAATTGGAGTGAGCTATTGGTAGCGGTAGGCTTCCGAAAGAGGTTGGTAGTCAGATGGCCATCCATCACAGACAACCAGAGATCCAAGAAAATGGCTGAATTGTGGGGGGAAGAAATATGCCAAAAGAATGTTATGAGTATTATCATTTAGCACTTTCAAGAACTGTGAAAAAATTAAAAAATTATAGCTCTCAAAATATGGTGAAAGCGTCTTTTAGTGTGTGACAGCAGCCAAACATAAAAACCCACTATAAATCTGGTATAACTTCAATCGCACCAACCCGAAGAATAAAGTCGCCTAAACACTTATATCGCATGAGGAATGGTGTAAAAAATAAATAAAACCAATTCTTCACATGCTGCTGATTTTTGCATTCTGCCTGACAAAGATCGTAGTAAGTCTTGGCGCACATTTATCCTGCGCTCTTTGTTGAGCGCTTACACCTGGGTTTCCCTGTAAATCTCTGAAATTTGTGATTTGGACAGAACCTCTAGCGGAAGATTTTCTATAATGAGGCAGATGGAGGCATTGTGGACGCCGTCTGACCTGTGATCCGGCGGTGTCCGTATATTTAGAATTGCATAAAAGTGCCATCGCCCACAATTTTGTGCACTTCTGAAAAGAAGGACACCACTGAACAGAGGCCAGATGGACTCCAGAGTAACTCTGCTGCCTCATTATAGTGAATGGATCCCTTGGGGGTTTCATTTGTAACGTCACTCTGAGATTTAGATGGAAACCCCAAAGTAAATGCTCAGCGTAGAGCACCGGATAAATGTGATCCCTAACATTATGTAAAATGTTCCCATAAAAGCTTTAACTAAATCCACAATAAAAGCAAGTCCCCACTCAGGTCTGTCATCTGTTAATGGAAAAATAGGGGGTGTCCATGTTACTGGAAGCACAAAGGCTCTGGAAAAGCAAAATAGCTCCTCACTCCCCAAAAGAAATTCTCAAATTCTGCACTCCCAAATATAAATGCCCTCCCTCCATTCCTAGCCCCACGGTGTGCCTAAACAACATATAGCGTCCAGATGTTTGGCATTTCTGTAGTGATAAAATCCTGCCTAACTTATGGGTGCGTGTCTACAGAAGCATGAGCTGGTCATAATGTACTGGTCACTACAACAGCTGTTTGCAATTTTCACTCAGCAACATCCACAGCTTCCTGTTTCTGGAAAACACCCGTGGAGTCAAAATCATCGCTACATCTGTAGATAAATTCCAAAAGGGCTATCATTTCCAAAATGTGGTCACTTGAGGGGGATTCTGCTTTTCTAGCACTTACATGCTCTTTATATGGAATCCACAAACTAGTCTGGGAAAATCAGCGCTCCAGGAGGCAAAAAGCGCTCCCTCCCTACCGAGTCACTCCGTATGGCAAAGTAGTATTGTACAGTCACATATGGGGTTTTTCTACATTCAGCAGAAATTGTTGGACAAATTCTGGTGCTATTTTTACCCATTTCCCAGTGTGAAAATGTAAAACTTGGGGCTAACACACAATCTTAGTGGTAAAAATG
The DNA here is from genome assembly GCA_009801035.1 of Oophaga pumilio. NCBI lineage: Eukaryota > Metazoa > Chordata > Amphibia > Anura > Dendrobatidae > Oophaga > Oophaga pumilio. The sequence continues at coordinate 18,047 of VIAB01018703.1, read as the reverse complement.
TAAATTATTTTTTCTTCACTTCCCAATGGTAATAAAGTCTATGAAACACTTGTGGTGTCAATATAATCAATGCACCCCTAGATGAATTCATTGAGAGGTTTAATTGGTGTAATGGGGTCATTTATGGGGGGGTTGCTGTTCTGGCACCTCAGGAGCTCTGTCAATGTAACAAGTGCAGTAAAATCTGCACTGTAATATGGCGCTATTTCCCTTCTGAGCTTTGCACTGTTCCTCAAAAGTAGTTTTCGACCATATATGGGGTTTCAATGAACTCAGGAGAAATTGCACAACAAACTTTGGGGTCCATTTTCTCCTTTTGCCCTCGTGAAAAAACAAAATTTGTAGCTAAAAAGATTTTTGTGGGAAAAATGCGATTTTTTTATTTTCACGACTTAACATTATAAACTTCTGTGAAGCATGTGGGGGTTCAAGGTGCTCAATACACATCTAGATAAGGTCACAAAGGGGTCTATTTTCCAAAATGGTGTAACTTGTATGGGGTTTTCCGCTAATTATCCCAGCCCAGTAAATGTTATATTCAAAAAATCAAATACCACTCCTTCCCTTCCAAGCCCTGCCAGGCAGTCAACAGTTGATTTCCTAGATATATTGGGTATCTGCGCTCTCAGAAGAAATTGCACAACAAATTTTATGGAGCAATTTCTCTTGTTTCTCTTATGAAAATGCAAAATTTGTAGCTGAAAAAAGATCTAGATAAGTTCCCTGAGGGGTGTAGTTTCCAAAATGGTGTCACTTGTGGTTTTTTTTCACTGTTTAGGCACATCAAGGGCTCTCCAAGTACGACATGGCAACTGCTAATTATTCCAGCATATTTTACATACAAAAAGTCAAATGACGCTCCTTCCCTTCTGAGCCCTGCCGTGCACCTAAACAGTTGTTTTCCTCCATATATTGGGTATCGGCATGCTCAGGAGAAATGACACAACAAAATATATGGTCCATTTTCTCCTGCTACCCTTTTGAAAGTAAAAAAAATTAGGTCTAAAAAAATTTTTGTTAAAGAAAAGTAAATGTTTTTTTTTCCACATTCCAAAAATTCCTGTGAAGCACCTGAAGGGTTAATAAACTTCTTGAATGTGGTGTTAAGTACCTTGAGGAGTAAAGTTTTTAGAATGGCGTCATTTTTGGGTATGTTCTGTCATATAGGCACCTCAAAGTCACTTCAAATGTTATGTGGTCCTTAAAAAAATGGTTTTGCAAATTTTGTTGTAAAAATGAGAAATCGCTGGACAAATATTAACCTTTATAACTTCCTAAAAAAAAAAATATGTTTCCAAAATTGTGCTGATGTAAATTAGACATGTGGGAAATGCAATTTATTAATTATTTTGTGTGATATGACTCTCTGATTTAAGGGCAAAAAATAAAAATTTTAAAAATTGCTAAATTTTCACAATTTTTGCCAAATTTCAGTTTTTATAACAAATAAATGCAAGTCATAGCACATAAATTTTACCACTATCATAAAGTACAATATGTCACGAGAAATCATTCTCAGAATCGCCAGAATCTGTTTAAGCATTCCAGAGTTATTACCTCATAAATTGATAGTGGTCAGAATTGTAAAAATTGGCCTGGTCAGGAAGAAGAAAACAGGCTTCGGGGTCAAGGGGTAAATAAGATCAAACTTGTCAGGAACTAGAGTATGCATGTAGAGGAGAAAGGGAAAAGGGGAAGCAAAGTCAGCTCACCAGTCTCTGAATAATCTTTTGTTAGTCCACGCACTGAGCCACCTTGATTAAGGGCATTGTCTGTAGCAATTGCAGGAAAAAATCTCCAGCGTGAAACTCCATTTTAGAAAAAAGACCAATATTTTATTGATAGCATACTTAAAAATCCAGCATCAAAAATAGAAAGACATGATGACAAATGGGGTCCCTGGTGGTCTGAAACCGACACGTTTCGACCATTCAGGTCTTACTCATGGCATCAAATATTGGACTTTTTTCTAAAATGGAGTTTCACGCCGGAGATTTTTTTTTCCTTCAGGAACTAGAGTAGGGGAGGTAAACCACCTTTGTAAAACAGAAATTTCCACAGGTGACAATTCATGATTTGAGAGGTTCAGAATTTGCAAAGAAGTAGACATTACCTGTATTGTAGTATCCTGAGAGAAGGTGCTGTCCAAATCAGTTATCAGCACCTGGTTCTACGGTTGTGATTAAAAGGGGACAGTGGACACCTGTTGGATGCTTCCTTATACTTCTGGTGCTTGCCTCCACTTCTTGTCTGATGTCGAGGTCGCTGACCCCTGCCTTGGCACCATTTGCTTGGTTTGATTGGAGTTACCAGCATGTCTCCATCTGAATGCGGTTTGATTGAGTCCGTGTGGTCCCTATGAAAGTTTTTTCATTTTTTTGGATGACATCATTTTCAAATCTATCTAATGTCTCTTTTAACTTTTGTTGAAATGGTATAAACTGCTGGGCCTCATCAAAGGTGGAGAGTTTGGTCTCCAACTCCTTGATGCCAAGTTTGTCATGCATTATTCAGCACTCTCATAGTTTATCATGTTCGCATATTTATTTAGAGGTGCACCCTACTTTTTGCTGATTCTGATACAATGGCTTGTCAATAAGTGTTGAAATCACATGTCTCTCTCTCTATAAAGTGCAGTCGTCTTGTTTTAGAGCCTGACGCTGGGACTGGGTACTGCTAGATTTTAGCTAGTTAGCTAGGTGGTTGTTGCTAAGTCAGATAGTTTAGACAGTTAGTTTCCTGTGTGGCTGTGAAATCATCCTTCCAGCAGATATATTTTTTGTGTGTGCCATAACTAAGGTCCACAGACAAAGATGGCAGGGCACAATTCATAGAAGCGTGTTGTACAGTCATGGCCAAAAGTTTTGAGAATGACACAAATATTATATTTTCACATGATCTGCTGCCCTCTGGTTTTTATGTGTGTTTGACAGATGTTTTTATCACAGACAGAAATATAATAATTGCAAACATATGAGTAACAAAAGCTTATATTGATAGTTAGAATGAGTTAATGCAGCAAGTCAATATTTGCAGTGTTGACCCTTCTTCTTCAGGACCTCTGCAATTCTCCCTGGCATGCTCTCAATCAACTTCTGGACCAAATCCTGACTGATGGCAGTCCATTCTTGCACAATCAATGCTTTCATTTTGTCCGAATTTTTAGGTTTTTGTTTGTCCACCCGTCTCTTGATGATTGACCACAAGTTCTCAATGGGATTAAGATCTGGGGAGTTTCCAGGCCATGGACCCAAAATCTCTAAGTTTTGTTCCCTGAGCCATTTAGTTATCACCTTTGCTTTATGGCAAGGTGCTCCATCATGCTGGAAAAGGCATTGTTGATCGCCAAACTGTTCTTGGAGGGTTGGAAGAAGTTGCTCTTGGAGGACATTCTGGTACCATTCTTTATTCATGGCTGTGTTTTTAGGCAAGACTGTGAGAGAGCTGATTCCCTTGGCTGAGAAGCAACCCCACACATGAATGGTTTCAGGATGCTTAACAGTTGGCATGAGACAAGACTGGTGGTAGTGCTCACCTTGTCTTCTCCGAATGAGGCGTTTTCCTGATGTCCCAAACAATCGAAAAGGGGATTCCTCCGAGAAAATAACTTTACCCCAGTCCTCAGCAGTCCACTGCCTGTACCTTTTGCAGAATATCAGTCTGTCCATGATGTTTTTTCTGGAGAGAAGTGGCTTCTTTGCTGCTCTCCTTGAGACCAGGCCTTGCTCCAAGAGTCTCCGCCTCACAGTGCGTGCAGATGCACTCACACCTGCCTGCTGCCATTCCTGAGCAAGCTCTGCACTGCTGGTAGCCCGATCCCGCAGCTGAAACACTTTTAAGAGACGGTCCTGGCGCTTGCTGGTCTTTCTTGGGCGCCCTGAAGCCTTTTTGGCAACAATGGAACCTCTCTCCTTGAAGTTCTTGATGATGCGATAGATTGTTGACTGAGGTGCAATCTTTCTAGCTGCGATACTCTTCCCTATTAGGCTATTTTTGTGCATTGCAATGATGACTGCACGTGTTTCTTTAGAGATAACCATGGTTAACAGAAGAGAAACAATGATGCCAAGCACCAGCCTCCTTTTAAAGTGTCCAGTGGTGTCATTCTTACTTAATCATGACAGATTGATCTCCAGCCATGTCCTCATCAACACCCACACCTGTGTTAATGGAGCAATCACTGAATAGAGGTTAACTGGTCCTTTTAAGGCAGGGCTGCAATGATGTTGAAATGTGTTTTGGGGGATAAAGTTCATTTTCTAGCCAAATATTGACTTTGCAAGTAATTGCTGTTAAGCTGATCACTCTTTATAACATTCTGGAGTATATGCAAATTGCCATTAGAAAAAGTGATGCAGTAGACTTTGTAAAAATTAATATTTGTGTCATTCTCAAAACTTTTGGCCATGACTGTACAGGGTGGGCCATTTATATGGATACACCTAAATAAAATGGGAATGGTTGGTGATATCAACTTCCTGTTTGTGGCACATTAGTATATGGAGGGGGGAAAACTTTTCAACATTGGTGGTGACCATGGCGACCATTTTGAAGTTGGCTATTTTGGATCCAACTTTATTTTGCTCAGTGGGAAGAGGATCATGTGATACATCAAACTTATTGAAAATTTCACAAAAAAACAATAGTGTGCTTGGTTTTAATGTAAATTTATTCTTTCATAAGTTATTTACAAGTTTATGACCACTTATAAAATGTGTTCAAAGTGCTGCCTATTGTGTTGGACTGTCAATGCAACCCTCCTCTCCCACTCTTGACACACTGATAGCAGCACCGTAGAAGAAATGCTAGCACAGGCTTCCAGTATCTATTGTTTCAGATGCTGCACATCTTGCATCTTTACAGCATAGACAATTGCCTTCAGATGACCCCAAAGATAAAAGTCTAATGGGATCAGATTGGGAGACCTTGCTGGCCATTCAACTGGCCCACGACAACCAATCCACTTTCCAGGAAACTCTTCATGTAGGAATGCTCGGACCTGACACCCATAATGTGGTGGTGCACCATCTTGCTGGAAAAACTCAGGGAATGTGCCATCTTCAGTGCATAAAGACGGCAACACATCATCATGTACCAATTTCAGATGTCCAGTGGCATTGAGGATTCCATTGATGAAGAATGTCTCCACTATCTTTGTACCCCATATACCACACCATACCATCAATTTTTGTGTTCCAACAATCTTGGAGGAATCTATCCACTGTGGGTTAGTGTCAGACCAATAGCGGTAGTTTTGTTTGTTAACTTCACCATTCACAAAAAAAGTTTGCCTCATCACTGAACATAATGTTCTGTGTAAACTGAGGGTCCTGTTCCAATTTTTGTTTTGCACATTCTGCAAATTCAGCACGCCGATCTGGGTCACCCTCGTTGAGATGCTGCAGCAGCTGGATTTTGTAAGGGTGCCATTTGTGAGTAGCTAATATCCGCCGAAGGGATGTTCGACTGATGCCACTCTCCAGTGACATGCGGCGAGTGCTACGCTGTGGGCTCTTGCTGAATGAAGCTAGGACAGCCAGTGATGTTTCTTCATTAGTGACAGTTTTCTTGCTTCCACATTTTGGCAAATCCAACAGTGAATGTGTTTCACAAAATTTGGTAAGCAGTTTGCTAACTGTAGCATGGGAGATGGGTGGTCTCTTAGGGTGTCTTGCATTGAAATCTGCTGTAATGACCCAGGTACTGTGTTTACCAGACATCAACACAATTTCTATCTGCTCCTCACGTGTTAAACTCTGCGACATGTCAATGGCTGTAAACAAAGAGTAACTTATAAATAAGTCATGAAAGAATAAAATTATGTTAAAACTAAGTACACCATTGTTTTTCTTGTGAAATTCTCAATAAGTTTGATGTGTCACATGAGCCTCTTTCCATTGAAAAAAATAAAGTTGGATCCAAAATGGCCACCTTCAAAATGGCCGCCATGGTCACCACCCAGCTTGAAAAGTTTTCTCCCTCCCATATACTAATGTGCCAGAAACAGGAAGTTGATATCACCAATAATTCCCATTTTCTTTAGGTATCCATAGAAATATAGGGTTTAACCAACCAAAATCCAATCAGATTTTTGAGTCTCTAACCAATTCCTGTGACCTCTTTAACTTTGCATTATTCTGTATATAAATTTTTAGGCACTCACTTGAATTTTGGTTGGTTAGTCCCTATATTTCTACAAGTCCGCTTGATTTATAACTTTGATGACTTATATTGTATTGCTATGCTCCTTTAATATTACTGTTACAGTGCAGGTATTGGTGACTCTGTTGTTTCCTCCCCACTATTTTTGGAGGTATTTTTCATTCCCCTGTCTTTTTAAAGCATTCCTTTTTAAACATTGTAATTAATAAAGAGATTTTTTAACCTTTTTTCCTGTTTTCGTCACTTCTTACTGTTATGGCAATTTATCATATCAGTGTTGTGGACAGTTAGTTCTAAAATCTTACCCACACATCCCTTTATAAAGGGAAATATTACATAATACCTCTGTTAGCATTCGCCATATACTGCTCATATACGCAGCACCCCAGTTAGTTGGCGGAACGCCTGGGTACAAAATCTGTGTCTAACAGTGAAACTACTAGCCCTTCCCCTGTGTTACGTCCTTCCCAATCTGCTGTCCTGGAATGAGATGCTGATGCCTTCTGTCCACAACTTGCAGTTGTACAGACACAACAGTCAGCAACCAGGTCCAGTTAATTGTCCCAACGCAGCGTTCAGTTGTCCCTTGTCAGCTTATATATCTGTTCTCAAATTGTTAGTTAGATAGGGCATACATGTTCGTTAGCACTTTACATTGTCAGGTGCTGGACAAAGACCATTGCTGACTTTTCCAAGCTCCTAAATGAGACTTGTGTATCTTTATTAAACTGTCGCTTCCATCACATTTTCTAAATTTGGGCCCTTACAAAAAAAATGGTGGTGGTTTATTGGTCAGTTTTTGTACATTTTAAGCAGGTCTAAGTGACTGGGTTAATTCGCTCCACAGACCTATTCATGCTGCAGCCTTACACATATTGAAACACGGTCATTGCCATGCTAAGGCCTTTACCTGAGCTCTGTAGCACTGCCTGTCACCTATACACTCCACAGACCTCGACACCCTCTGGGACATATCCTATAATTACTCCATTGTTGCTCATAACCATGTAAAATATACATTCTGCCTGGTTGGAAGGTTTCCAGAAGAATTGCGTAGGCTTGTGCAGATTGGTCAGTGGCACTCCTGTCTCTTTCCCTTAATGAGGCTGCATCAAAGTAAAATGAGGCTTGTACATGTTCCTGACATGGGTGTCAGGCCTGACAGACAGAGCACAATAAAGGCTCTCACTTGCATACACTGTATTCAGAATTTAATTCTAATGCTTTTGGTGACTGGTAGAATCCAACTTACATACATTGATCATACAGATCCGCCAACTCCTGTATTATATTCACCTTACAGCGGCTTCACCCTCTATGACAGTGTCTCCATTATGATCTAGTGGCCAAAATGAACAGTGACACTCACAAAACTCAGGTTTCACGGCACCTGCTGGCACTCTGAAAATGTGAAGCAAGGGCCACATAATGACATGGCGGTGGACATGGCGGTGGTGATGGCGGGCGAAGCCCAAAATTCAAATGGGCATGTTTGAACTGGCATTGTAAAGAGATGGGGAATATGTATTCCACTATCTTGATAACTATTTGGAATGAGGGAGGGACCTTGCAAATGTAGGAGTGAGAGCACTCCCAAATGTATGATATAGGGCCACCTAAGGACCCTTTCCAAACTCAGGTTTCACGGCACCTGCTGCCACTTTGAAAATGTGAATGAAGCGAGGGCCACATAATAACATGGTGGTGGACATGGTGGTGGTGGCGGGCGAAGTCCAAAATTCAAATGGGCATGTTTTAACTGGCATTGTAAAGGGATGGGGAATATGTATTCCACTATCTTGTTAACAATTTGGAATGAGGGAGGGACCTCCCAAATGTAGGAGTGAGAGCCCTCATAAATGCTAAAGGAAAAACTAAAGTCAAAACGCTCAGTGTGAACATATGCTAAAGGTGAGATATAATTTTTTAAAAAATTTTAAATTTTTATTTGGCATTATATAGTGTACATGTAATTATAAAGGAAAATGTTTATTAGCATTTTTCCCTTTAAAAAAAAAAATTAGGTTTGGTAGGACTTTTTATAAATCAATAAAACTGGTGCAATAGTCTGATGACATTATTCCCAGATACCATATGTGAGTCAGAAAGGCATGCATGCATATTCTCCATGCTGTTCCCATGAAGCATTAGCTCTTTCCCATCCATTTCAGCTTTTTTCCCCATGTCCCCCCAGACCTGTTTCTTGGGTCCAGCATAAAAATATTTGACTTTAAAATTGACTTACATTGGATTCGTTATTCAGTACGAATACTCGGATATTAGAAATTATTCGTGCTGATTTTCCCGAATCCGAATATTTCACTATTCACTCATCACTAAAAAGTAAGCCCCCACACATTTCCTTCAGCAGAAAAATAACACTGTAGGTCTTGGAAACCAACACAAACCAACATTAATTCTTACAAACATGAATATTTTTTTCACTATTTTAAATAAAAAAGAATATTCATGCATGTTTGGTATCACAATAACCATACTGACCTGGAGTATGATGTTTACATGGCATTTTTACTATAAAATCACATCATTAAAACAAAGCCCAAAAGCCATAGCATAATTGAATTGTTTTCACTATATCATATCATTTGGAATTTTGTTTCCCATTCTTCAGTACAAATGGTAAAATAGATAGCCTCAACAAAACTGCAACTCGTCTTGCAAAAAAACAAGCCTTGAAGAAGTTTTTCCACGCACAAAGTACATTTTAATCAATAGATCTTATAATCAAAAAATGAGTTTACTATCGAAATACTCTTACTTTAACTTAGTGTCACCCTGTGACTGTATGTGATTAGGGAAAAGGTTTCTGCATCGTTCCTAGGGCTGGGGCCCTAACCAGGCCTGCTCCCAAAGGTACCCCTAATTGTGAAGAGGTTTGGGCGGCCATGTGCATTACTGTTCTTCTGTTATACCCTAAGCTATCCCCTCCCCCAGGAGGTCTGGAACAGAAATGCTAATGTATAAATACGCAAAACAAACAGGGATAACAAAAAGCAACTAATATACAAAACGGTCACTAAAGGTAGACAAGAATATAAGGAAGGAATATACAAATCAAATGGAAATAGGATAATGATGAAATCACACACCCAAAAGACAGCCTACAACAATCTCCAGCAGCAACAACAATCTCCAACATTAGCACAGCAGCTACAGGGAACCAGGAGGTATACTTTTACTTGCGAGGAGGAGAATGTCTGACCAGATTTTATAGAGATAGGAAATGACCAGGTCAGGAGCAGCTGTGAGATGGAGCTGCATGTTTCCAACCAGCATAGAAATGGTCGTTAACCTCTTCAGCACCAAAGGAAATGGAATCCTTTTAATATGAGACACAAAACACACAGGCTAAATAGAACACCTGCGATTCACACTCCAGATCCCCCAGGAGGATGTGACACATATGTGACATTTAGAAGTAAAAATATTCTAACCTGATGTAACATGGTATCGAATTTAACATGAAACTTGAGGAGATGCCAAATAGAGAAAGGGCATAAGAGGGAAAAAATGTATGGTATACATTCTTATGAAGCTTAATTGACCGTTACTTAGACTCTAGTATTTATACACTAGAATCACAGCTTCAAAGCTTCAATATAGAATGGAGTCTTAATAGTGGCGATTCAACTGTTTTAATAGATACTATCAAATTCTAGTTGCCCTTTCTGATTTTATTAGGGTGTTACTGAGTTACATTCTGTAATATTCTACCTGTCAAAGATACAAGTAAGATAGAAAACTTGATGAACCCCATCACTTCGAGTGTAAACAAAGCCTCAATAATAACATAATTGCAAAAATGTTTACCTCGACTAATTTAATTCCTCGAGTCAGTTGCAAGAGAGAAAAGTTGAGAAACAAAACTGACTGACAGTAAAGAAAACAATACAGAACATGCACTCATGCTCGAACAGGGGTAAGTCCAGCGGATGATTCAGCATACAAATACGATGGGATGGAAAAGGGAGAGGAAGGCCCTAACAGTAGGGAGCGAGGGATGGGACACCTCTTGACACTGACCTGTGCCTGTCCCTAAGCTCCCCTAATGCACTATGCGGGTCCTTCCCCCCAACTGCAATCACGTGCCTAGTTCCTGATTGTTACATCTGTAAACAATGGCTACTGCACTGGCTGGCAAGGACGTTAGCCTCACCATTGCAGATGGTAAAAACACATGGGAAGTGACAAACATGGGACAGACAAAGATAAAGGAATAAATACTCAGCCTCAGGCTCTGCTGCTAAGCTCCAAAGCAGCAGAGAATACTGCAAAAAGAATTCAAGCTCCCACAGCAGCAGCTGCTATACCAATGACACAAGAAAGCTCCTCAATCCAGGCTGGTTGGCAAAGAATAACTCTATTACCGACATTCAGCTTATGGGTCATGTCACTATTTAAAGGATGGTGGGAGTGGTTACCAACCAACATCAGCTGACAAGCCTAAACAAAGCTGCCAGCAAGAGACAGACATTAATGTTGTGAATGTGTTAGAAATGAATTCTGAGCAGAAGCTCCCTCTGGTGGTTACAAACAGTACTGAACCATTCAATGAAAATTGTGAAGATTGGCAATCAGGAGTTACAGACTGGTCTTATATAAAGGAGGTTCCCTCCCATCAGGGTTGCCGGTGATCAATTGTTCTTGTCTCAACTTTGGTTCCTGGTTCACTTGGAAGCTTGCTGAGTCTTGCCTGCATCTTCTGCTAACAGATAAGATATTTTCTGCTTTTATTTTTGTGCTTGCTTTTTGCATTTTTTCCTGCACTTCTGTGGAGGTCAGCCAGGTCCCCTCCAGGGGCTTGTGCTCCTCTCAGTTTATCTTAGCCACTGTTATTTGTTCATTTGCCTTTTCCAGTTTTTTCAGTGGCTGCGGCTTAGTTTTGTTACACCAGAGAGCTAATTTAGGTGGTAGAGGTCGTGTGATCTCAGGTGTTTTGGATTGCAGTAAGTGTCCTTCCTATCCTTTTCTTTCTAGGAAGATTGGGCCCCAATGTTTCTCATACTATTTTCTGTCTGTGTCTGTATTTCCTCTTGTCTAACCGCCATTACATGTTTGGGGGCTTCCTATGTTCTTTGGGGATCTGCTCCGGGGCAGATAGCTTTCCTCTTTCTATCTTTAGGTGTAGTTAGCCTCTCAGGCTGTGACGAGGCGTCTAGGACCAACGTAGGTACGCTCCACGACTGCCTTTAGTTGTGGTGGTTAGTCAGGGTACTGCAATCCAGTAGATTCCAACCTCTCTGGTGTATTGCCGTTTTTGCCTGCTCTCCTCAGCTACTAAATCATAACACATTAACTCTTGCTGGACCAAAAGAAAAAAAACATTTAAATTACAGCCGAATCAGAGCTTCCACAAATCCCACAATGAATTGTGACAACATGTTTATAGAACAATAGGTCTTAGCTTTGCTAACTTTTCATATGTGCTGATAACTTGCCATTATGATGCTTGTATTTTTATTGTTATTATTCCATTCTACCAGTATGCATTTACTTTTCTTTTTTTTTTAATTTTCACTAATATGCTTAAAGAATATCAAAATTCAGCAATGCCTTCTTAAATATTTAGTTCCCTTATTTTTAGCTACTTTAAAAATACCTTAAATAGTTTGGATTTTCTTATTAAACTATACCACATTTCACGCTGGATTTCCCCTAACACTTCTGGAACTCTAGTGACATTACCTTCAAACACAAAAAAATGTGAGAATCCACAAAATGCTACTGGCATTTTATGTGCTATATAGTGTTTCAGCCTTCAATCATAGTTGCAGTTTCAACAGTTGTTACATTTTACATTTGTTCACAGAAGATTAAAGAGCAGTTTTCCCTCCACGGGGGTAAAATTACCTGATTTAAGAAAGGTATATGTTAGTATATTGAGATGACATGACAATTTCTATTTATTAGCTAAATTTTAATAACAACAAAGGAATGCTACATATAAATGTTTCAGTAATACTAAAATAGCCATAATTGAGTTGTGCTCAAAAGTTTACATACCCCCGCAGAATTTTTGTTTTCTTGGCCTTTTTTCAAAGAATATGAATGATAACACCAAAACTTTTTCTCCACTCATGGTTAGTGGTTGGATGAAGCCATTTAATGTCAAACTACTGTGTTTTCTCTTTTTAAATCATAATGACAACCCAAAACATCCAAATGACCCTGATCAAAAGTTTACATACCCTGGTGATTTTGGCCTGATAAGATGCACAGATGTTGACACATATGGGTATGAATGGCTACTAAAGGCAACAGCCTCACCTGTGACAAATGCCAGGAAAATTGTTTCGGATGCAAAGAAAGCCTACAAATAACATCAGCTGAAATACTGGAATCTCTGAAAACTAGAGGTGTGGCTGTTTCAAGATGCACAATAAGGAGGCACTTGAAGAAAAATAGGCTGTATGGTCGAGTCGCCAGAAGAAAGCCAAATGACCCTGATGAAAAGTTCACATACCCCATTGCTTAATACCTTGTATTGCTGCCTCTAACATGAATGATAGCTTGAAGTCCTTTGTGGTAATTGTGGATGAGGCTCTTTATTTTCTCAGATGGTAAAGCTGCCCACACTTCTTGGCAAAAAGTCTCCAGTTCCTGTAAATTCCTGGTGTCATGCTGCTGCAATGGAGGTAGAAGCAATCTTCACTAGATGGCAATAGAGTTGAGGGATAACTGTACACAGCAAGAGCAGGCCTGCAGTGCAGCAGAGAGGCCGGCTCCAGGAGGCAGCAGAATAGTCAAACAAGCCGGGTCAATATTAGTCTGTAGCACAGTACCAAAGGAAGAAGCAAACACAGAGTCCGAAACTAGTCAAAAGGGTCAGTACCGGACAGGCGCAGATATACCAAAGACAAGAGACAAAACAGCAGGTCAGAGTCCAAGCCAAGTCAAGTACCAGGAAGTCAAAACATGAAAGGAAAACGCAGAGTCGGGACGGGAAGAGGGGAAAATAGACACTAGAATAGTCAGCAAAAGCAGAAGGACGAATCAGGGTACGCAGAGTCAGCGACACACGCTGTAGGCAGAAACTATAACTGACACGGCCTGCAGGCTGCAGTGGAGAGAAAGAGCCGACCTGACGTCAGTACGAGGCAAAGAAAAGTTAACCCTTGACATGATCAGACCGGGAAAGAGAGACAGGATACAAAACCTGGTCTGGATCATGACAGCTGGGCTGTCTAGCATGAACTGCGTGCTTGATATCTCCTCAGAGTGGCTCAATGATATTGAGGTCAGGAGAGTGAGATGGCCACTCCAGAACCTTCACTTTGTTCTGCTGTAGCCAATGACAGGTCGACTTGGCCTTGTGTTTTGGATCGTTGTCATGTTGGAACTTCCAAGTAAGTCCCATTCGCAGCTTCCGGGCTGATGATTGCAAATTTGCCTCCAGCATTGCTGATAACGTGCTGCATTCATTTTCCTTCAACTTTTACCAAGTTTCTTGTGCCTTTGTAGCCCACACATCCCCAAAACATCAGCAATCCACCTCCGTGCTTTACAGTAGGAATGGTGATCCTTTCATCATAGGCCTTGTTAACCTCTCTCCAAATGTAACGTTTATGATAGTGGCCAAAAAGTTAAATTTTGGTCTCATCACTAAAAAAATTACCTTGTTTCAGAAGTTTTGAGACTTGTCTCTGTGCTGTTTTATTGTAGGCAAGATACTTTGTGGCATTTGCGCAGTAATGGCTTTCTTCTGGCGACTCGACCATGCATTCCATTTCTGTTCAAATGCCTCCTTATTGTGCATCTTGAAACAGCCACACCGCTAGTTTTCAGAGAGTCCAGTATTTAGCTGATGTTGTTTGTGGGTTTTGCATCCCGAACAATTTTCCTGGCATTTGTCACAGGTCACAGGTGAGGATGTTACCTTAAGTAGCCATTCAAACCCATTTGTGTCAACTTCTGTGCATGTTATCAGGCCAAAATCACAAAGGTATGTAAACTTTTTATCAGGGTTGTTTGAATGTTTTGGGTTCTCATTATCATTTAAAAAGAGAAAACACAGTAGTTTGACAATAAATGACTTCACTGAACCACTAACCATGAGTGGATAAAAAGTTTTGGTGTTATCATTCATATTCTCTGAAAAAAGTCCAAGAAAGCAAAAATTCTGACGGGGTATGTAAACTTTTGAGCACAACTGTAATTTACCAAAGTATTGCTCACCATTTTAGTGCCAGTTTTGTCATTTCAATTTGTTTCTTGTATTGCATGGCAGAACTTTATTTGATACGGTTTTGCAGGAACTGTGAAAGAAAATGGGCAGCAAGTTGGCTCATTGGTTTCTACTGTTACTTTGCAGCAAGTCTCTTGGCTACAAATCTCACCAAGGAGATGATCAGCAAGTTTGTGTGGGTTTCCTTCCATGCTCTGAAGACATACCGATAGGGAGTTTAGATTGTGAGCCCATGTTGGGACAATAATGATGGTGTGTGTAAAGCGCTGTGTAAATTAATAGTGCTATATCAGTTAAAATTTAAAACAAATATCCATAGGTACCACATTATGTATGCAAGAGGAGAAAAGTTACAGAAATGGTGTAATCATCTCAATTTTTAATTGTGTAGCTGATTTTGACAAAAGCACTGGGGTAAAACTGATTTTACCATATTTTTGTCACTGTATGGTAGTAATATGAGTCTTAGTACAGTGATTTTAGTAAATTATCTGTATGGTGGAATTATCACTAATTTACATGCTGGACATACAGTATTTGGTTATGATCTGGTGGCAATATCTATTATCATACAGGTAAAATTATTATTATTGTTATTATTATATATACTTACATAGCAGTATTTTGAAATATAGGTCTTGCAGATAATCTTTACGTCTTCTAGGCAGGGTAATATTGTTTGCAAATACCTTCATCTGGGAAGGGGTGGAGGACAATATAGGTCTTTGTGCTTTCAAATGCTATGGCTGAATTTAAGTCCCAGTAATTTCAGTCCTGCTTTTTAATATATCCTTGAAGTCAGGTCACTGTGTGTCCAGGGTATTGTGGTCTTTAATAACTTGTGTATCAGCCCAGCTTCTATCCTGCATTTCTTTCCTCTTTATCTGCTTTTCCTCTCAACTATATTCTGTTTTCTCCAAGCAGATACACCTATCAATATGAAAAGAGTGGGAGACAGAAAAGAGTGCCATTAGAAATAAGAGTTGGAGATTTGACTGATATTTAACAGTCTTGGACAGTACTTAACTAGGTAAAAGACATCTGCAGGAGCAAAATGGTAGAGCATTTTTAATGAAAACTATTTAGAAAGTTGCCTAATTTTGCAATTGAGAAGCAAATTAGCAATAAGCAAAGTTCTGTATGAAGATGTACAAAGCTTTTATGGACTACTCAATCAGCAATATTCTCAGTTCTTTTTCTAAGCACGAATGCAATCGAGTTAAATCTCAAAAGTAATCCATCTGAACTGCAATTGGTGGAATTTACACAGGCAAAGATACCTCATTGATCCTAGTTTTTACCATGATCTTTTTTAAACCAAACACCTACTTATTATAGTCACATTGCAGCAAACACATTTCCAGCACCAACAAATTTAGAGTTCCAAGAACTGCACTGTAGTGGCCACTGGGGTAGTAGGTTACTAATTATCTACAATGAGATTTTACAGCAAGTCTCAATGACGTGTCATAAAGTGTTTTAATATAAAGTCCTCTTCTTAAATCATTATAAATCAGGGCAGAAAACTTATTTTAGAAAACAATTTCGCTCTCATTAGAGCAACATTTAAAAGGATTATTCCATGGACAAAGTGCAAATTAATTAAAAGATCTTGTAATAATAATAAGCTCCACTATAAATATATAATCTTATTTGCTATGTCTGACCATAAAGATCTGATAAACTTCACTGTCGATACATGCCACAGGAGTAGGGATGAGTTTTCCGATATTGAAATATCGGAAATCGGCCCGATATTTGCTATA
>VIAB01018702.1:41227-53207 GCA_009801035.1 Oophaga pumilio | reverse complement strand
TACAAAGGAAACGAGTAATCTTTAACTTTAGGCTTTGTAGAGATCATTTAATCTTCAACTTGCTTAACTATCCACGATAACAGTCATTTTGACCAGGAGTGCCGAAATTTGTATATGCCACTGTAACAATGAATAAGAAGCTGCAAAATATATGCATATGAGTTTTTGCCTTCAAAAATGTGCATGAATTTCACACAGATGACGCCGTTGGAAACATCAGATGTTTGGGGTGCTGAACCTGAGCAGTAACACTGACTTCACTGAGAAGTCTATGTTCAGGGTCCATACTCAGACACTAGATGTTCAGTACAGACCCAGAACTTTACCGTTCAGGTTTGTCCATCCCTAGTAGGGATCCTGGGATGTAGATTTTTAATGGCGCCCACTATTTTCTTAGGGATTATATCCTGTTCATCGGCCTTCTCCAGGATGTATATAAGCTGGATATATGTTGTGGAGCACAGCAGGGAGCAGCGGACCCAAGGAATGGAAATGGAGCCTGAGATACCCAGGACAGGTGTGTAACACTTTATGTGTGACTAGATGGAGGCCCGATGCTATTGCATCGGGAGGGAAGTAATGTCACGATGGGGGCAGGCTTTGCAGCATTGAGAATCTCTCCCCCCATGTGCTCACCCACCTATCTACTCTCTCTGTCCCCATGTGCTGACTTCTCCCATCTGTGCTCTCTTCTTTGACCTGTCTACCCCATGTGCCTTCTTAATTAACCTCATACACTTTGAAGTTGTAGACTCGGCGGTGTGGTGTGCTGGTTTCAATGGGTCATCTTGTGAGCATGGTAATGCTGTTAAGACTGTAGATTTCTGTTTGCTGTGCTGTTGTTGCCTAATGGCATCCTGTGATAATCTAATGACTTTTGCATCAGGGGACTCATGTGCTTGACGCCTACGCTTATATGCATTGCTTTTGTCCCAGCGATGCTATTGCTCTTCAAGAGTCTCAGTTGCCCGTTGTTGTCTTCGACGTTGTGCCTTTGCTGCTTACCTTTCATTGTCATACTTTTTAGGAGGAGCCATGTTGGCGTTGATATTTGTTTTTAAAGGGGTTTTCCCACGAAAGAAAGATCATTTTAAAAATTGTCTGTGTCTGCCCATGTACAGAACATACCACAGCTCCTGGGCAGGGGAGAAGCAAAAGACAATACTGACGTTACAGCAGGAGATCGCAGAAGATACATTTTGTGAAGTAGAATATTGTTTAGAAACAGTCAGTGAAATATTTTACCTCACAAAGTGAATTCTCTGTGATCCCATGCTGTTATGTCAGTATTATCTTTTGCTTCCTTCCCTGCCCAGGAGATGTGGTATGCTCCGTACACCGTCAGACACAGACAATTTTTAAAATGAACTTTCCTTCCTGGGAAAACCCCTTTAATGTGATCGGCTTCCTCTGCCTGTAGACACGTAGCGTATCTGCTGCCGGGATCAGCCGAATAATTCACTGCGCCTGAGTGGAATTCACGTAGGTGCAGCAAATCAGACTGCCACCATCTTTATGCAGACAGATAACGGCGGTCACATTAAAACTGCTCATGCACTCCTCCTGTACAAAGATGGAGGAGGTCAGTGAATCATTCAGCTAATCCCTGCGGCAGCATGTTCGCGACGGTGTTCCGCTGGTGGTACCGCGCAAGAGGCTGCGTATGTTGTATACAGTGTGTGTGTGGTGCATACGGCATATACAGAGTGTGTATGTGTGGTGTGTACGGCGTATACAGAGTGTGTGTGTGTATGTGTGGTGGTGCGTACAGCGTATATAGTGTGTGCATGTTGCGTACGGCTTATACAGTGTGTGTGTGGTGCGTACGGCATATACTGTGTGTAATGCATACGGCGTTTACAGTGTTTGTGTGTGTGGTGCGTACGCCGTAAACAGTGTGTGAGTTGTGTGTACGGCGTATACAGTGTGTGTGGCGTGTACAGCATATACAGTGTGTGTGTGGTGCATACGGCATATATAGTGTGTGTGCGGTGTGTATGGCGTATACAGTGTGTGTGTGTGTGTGGTGCGTATGGCGTATACAGTGTGTGTGGTGCTTACGTCATATACAGTGTGTGTTTGTGTGTGTGTGGTGCGTACGGTGTATACAGTGTGTGTGTGTGTGTGGTGCGATGGTGTTCGGCTGATGGTACCGCGCAAGAGGCTGGTAACATCAGTGAACTTCCGCCATTTGAAATTCTGGGATCTGGACACATCTGGACAGAACAGGATGTGAAGCAATTACAAAGTAAGTATATATTAGATGTGTAAAGGAATCATCATAGCATTTAATCTCCATAACCCGCTCAGAGACTAAAATGAGAGATAAAGCCTGCAGAGAGGAAAACTGGTGAAAAATGCAGAATACAAGTCATATAATGGACAAGAATAGTGTTATTCCTCTTGTTCACACACATGACAGCTTAAAGTGAACAGTCACATAAAATGACAAGTACACTTTGATAAATAATAAGTTATGACATGTTTCATCCTTTCAAAGACAACCTAAATAGATACCCAGAAAACTGGCGTTGTCACATCAAAACACCTTCCTGTAGAAATTTTTACCTACTTTATCTGCTAAACTCTGGTTTCCCGCTATGGCGAATTGAATAGAATTTCAATGTTCAAAACATGAAACGATATCAGAACTTGAAATAGACAAGAACAGTGTGGGTGTGCTAAGGAAGATGCATTTTCATTTTTGGCTACTCTTAATTTCAGCAACCTGTCGTTTTTTTCATATTACAAATGTAAGGAAAAGGAAGCATTAGGATGGCCAACTGAAAAGAAGACATACAATAGAAAACATAATCTGCTGTAATTGGTCAATGTCCATTAGACAGGAAATGTTCTGGAAATCACATATATTTACTGGCACTATCCTTACCATCTGCTTCAGTCATAAAAACCAGGGCTTCATAGCAGGCTATCAAAGCTTTAGTAGCACAATGAAACGGTTTATGAGCATGTGGAAATCTTTGCTATCCAAATATTGAAAGCCAAGAAAATGCTGTAATCAACACTAATTGCTCACTAACTTTTATGGGGTACTTGTGGCTTCCACACTTGCCAAATATTTTCTTAACACCTGGACATATTTTTTTTACAGAACATACCGATTGCACATAACTAACAATGATGATAAAAAGTTACAGCTATAAAGTCTCAGCCATTAGGTAGCTAATAAGACATTAAAGGAAGGCTAGACCTTAACCCCTTTCCAATGTTGGGCGTAATAGTATGCCCACATTGGAATCCCTCCTTTTCATGTGGGCTCCAGCGCTGAGTCCACATCTTTCCTGGCACATGTCAGCTGTTTTGAACAGCTGACATGTGTCTCTAACATAAATATATAACTCTGTCACTCCATTTGGAGTTGGCGGAGTTATATATTTATATTGACTGTTTTTTTCTCCTGAGCACCCATTTAAAACAGTGAGCACCCCTTATACATTTAGAATGTGTCTCTATCAGTCGCGGGTGGAATCACAATCCATCCGTGGCTGTTAACCCATTAAATGCTGCTGTCAATCTCTGACAGCGGCATTTCACTTGCGCTTTCCGGAAGCACACTAAAAATCCCACCCATCGGTGACCCCGTCATGTGATCGCGGGTCACCGATGGGTTGGCATGACAACCAGAGGTCTCCAGCAGACCTTTATGGTTGTCATATTCGGATTGCTATGAGCGCCGCCCGGTGGTCGGCGCTCATAGCAAATCAGCATTTCTGCTACATACAGGCGATCTGATCATCACCTGTATGTACCAGAGTCGGACAAAGTACTGCTGCTTCTTGTCTCTCATGGAGACTATTGAAGCATACAAAAAGTTAAAAAAAAATGTTTTTAAAAATATGAAAAATAAAAAATATAAAAGTTCAAATCACCCCCCTTTGACCCATTAAAAAAAAAACAAATTTTAAAAAATCAAATATACATATATTTGGTATCGCCGTGTTCATAATCGCCTGATCTATAAATATAAGAAATAATTAACCTGCTCACTAAATGGCACAGTGAAAAAAAAATTCTAAACATCAGAATTACATTTTTTGGGTCACCACTACATTGCAATAAAATGCAATAATGTGCGTTCAAAAGATCATATCTATATCAAATTGGTATCAATAAAAACGTCAGCTCGGCATGCAAAAAGTAAGCCCTCACCCAACCCGAGATCACGAAAAATGGAGACACTATGGGATGTTTTTTTGCCTTTCCAAAATATCGGTACCACATCAGCCATCCTCCAATCCTGTGGCACCAACCCTGTTACAAGAAAGTCTAAGAATATAAGATACAGCGGTCTGCAAATTACTGACCTCAATTCCCTCAGTATCCGTGGATGAAACCAAAGTTTGGATTTTTTTTCACCACTGAAATAAAAAAGAACCTAGACATATTTGGTGTCTATGAACTCGTAATGACCTGGAAAATCATAATGGCAGATCAGTTTTAGCATTTAGTGAGCATAGTAAAAAAACAACAACTGTGGAATTGCACTTTTTTTGCAATTTCACCGCACTTGGATTTTTTTTCCTGTTTTCCAGTACACAATATGTTAAAACCAATGGTGTCGTTCAAAAGTCCATCTTGTCCCACAAAATACAAGCCCTCACATGGCCATTTTGACCAAAAAATAAAAAAATTATGGCTCTGGAAAGAAGGGGAGCAAAAAACGAAAACGCAACAACAAAAATACCTCTGGTCATGAAGGGGTTAAAGGGAGTGCTAGATAGGTAAAGTGTAAAGCAATATATTACAGTATCCTCACATGCTGTATGTATGCATGATAGTGACCTTGCAGGTGCAGGGACAGTCACTAAACCTCAAAAATGGCCATAATTACAGAACACTGATTTTCATTGGTGATGTTTATTAGGCAATCCCTGTATGTGTTGTGGCTTTCTTACAGCCATGGGACATGTGATAGGGTATAGCACAGTGATCAAAAGGTAGGAAAAATTTCTTATTGTTGCCAGGTACCAGCCGGCAGATCTCAGTGGGAGCATGTGCCTGTCATTTTTTTTTCTAGGAAGATGACACTAGGCTGTGGTATTGATAAATAGGGCCCGAGGTTGGCGAAGGTACCGAGTGTCCTCTGGGGGCATCATTTCTCTCTCCTCTTACATGTATATGTCAGAAGAGAGAGAAATCATTGAAACAGCGGACACATATTTTTTTGTGATTGCATTTATTCACTGAATAACGACGATCATGTGATCGGACACCGGAAAATCCAGCACTGATCATGTTCTCTGGGTGCTCACCTACCCTTGTTAGCCGTGACTCTGGAGATTTTCCGACTCTGTGGGGTGCTACAGCCTTATATCGATCGCCGTTTTAAACTGTATGATAGCTGGGCATTAGCATTACATAACCATTTCAGTGGGTTATGTTTTCAGTGCTGGAGCGGTGCTACTAATCTAAGGTACCTGACCCTAGTCTAATACTTATCTGTCATTGTTTACACCTTTTATCGTCGAGGTTCGTTCCCGCGGCACCATTTTGTAACCATAATATCTTACTGGAAATCAAAAGTAACGGTCATAAGCATTCAATGTAAGTCTATGAGAGCCAGAACATTGAAAAGTGATTTCCAGCTCGCCACAGCAAACACTGGAGCGATGCAGCAAGCCACAACCTGCTGAAGACCGACTGAAGCAGCTCTGATAGAAGGTGAAAATGGTGGCAAGTAAATATAATAGTAAGGTCATGGACCTTAGATTAAACCCTAAAATCCAGTGCTGTACTGTAGTAAAAAAGCTGGAGTGGTGCTTTAATCTCTTCATTAGGCCGGGGTCAGACATGCAAAAAACTTGCACAAGTCTCACATGTCAATACCTGGCACTGCCGCCGGCACTCAGAGAGGAGCGTGCAGCTGCATGTATTTCTATGCAGCCGGCCGCTCTGGTCCCGAGTGCCGGCGGCAGTGCCGGGTATTGACATGCGAGACTCATGCGAGTTTCTTGCATGTCTGACCCCGGCCTAAGGATGTGTCTCTGCACAGTTTAAGGCTATGTCCCCACAGAATTTTTTGAGGCACTCAAAAACGAATTTTTCAAGATGAAATCACTTCAGGAAAAACTTCTTTTTGTGGAGTTTATGAAGAGTTCTTTTCTTTTACTGAAGCAGTTTTGAAGAGGTTTTGTAAAGCTTTGGAGAAGTATTTTTTCGAGCTTGTTATGTGCAGCCTTTTTATTTGACAGTGCCTAGTTTGGAGAAGTTTCCATCAGGATCAGCTTCAGAGAATTAACAATTAACAATGAATTAACATTCACTTTCTCTCCATCAGGCATTTCTCAAAACCTCTTCAGGAAAAATTGTTCAAAAAACTATTCATGTAAGCAATAAGGGTATGTACACACAGCATCTTTTAGATAGCGCTATTTTCCCTGAAGCATCTTTTTTAGCGTATTTGCCTATAATTTTTGTGACAGCTTTGTCACTCATGTTTTTTTTACATTTCTCTCATGCCTTTCATACGGAAGCTGCATGAAGATTGGTCAGGTTGCTTATTTTAACAGCTTTGTGGCTTTTGAAGCCTGATGCAGTTAAAAGAAGCTCAAAAAGAAATATTACATACACAGAAAGTTGTTTTGTCATAGCAGTGCATATGAACATTCTTGTTAGAATTCTTAAGCACTTTTTCACGCGGATCTCAAAGAGGACCCTCCTGTAAAAGATGTCGTGCTTGCAAACCGTTACAATGGATTTCCCATAGAAATGAATGGAAAAAATCTTCCAAGCATTTTTAAGTGTTTTTGAGCATTTTGGAGAGGAATCGCTCTGAAAACTTCCTAAGAAAACACAACACCTTTTTCAGACAGGCAAAAGTGACAAGGCTTTTAAGTGGAAACTACGATTTTAGGTCGTTTTTGGCAAGTGGCTTCTGCTAAGGTCCTTTTGCGCATTTCTGTAAGCATTTTTGTCATCTGCACTTTGCTAACATTTTCCGAATCAAACCCTTTTACGGCTAGACTTGAGCACTTCACTATATAAACTCACTATACAGTATAAGCATCGATTTGATTGTAAAATCTTGTTTTTCACTTTTGTAAGTTTGTCAATGCAAGTTATATTGTTCCTCCAATAAGCCAGCATCCTCCAGGAAGATCCATGTTCATTGGTGCCATATGTCCGTCTTAGTTGGGGTACTATTTAATATAGTTGCTCATCTACAAACATGCCGATATGTATTTTGTGTTTTTCTTCTTGTGTATAACAGAGAGGCAGCGTCTGACAAGAGCACCTTGGGCCCACCAGAGAAAATCATTTTTGGGGCCTATTATGTAGCTACATAGAAATAAATACAAGACCACCAACTGTGCGATATGACACGCTAATATCAGGGCATAGCATAAGATAGTACACGTCTTAATAATATAGCAGAGGTTGGCGCCCACATTTTGGTTCAAACTCAATGATAAATGTCCTCTGGTGTTTATTAACTACTAGGCCAATGTGTGATAGCACCAGTGTAGTGGAGGGGATTTTATGACATCTCATCTATAGGCTGAGAAAATCCACGGCGGGAATTGACCGAGACAGATTTAACACATTCACCACCGATTTCATCCTCTGCAATACAAAGAATCAGGTCAGTGGTAAAGGTGCATTATTGTGTAGTAATAAACGCAGCAATATCTTCACAATGTCTGCACAATGTCTGTGTGGATATTTCTGCTGTAATTTTCTGTTTGATTTCTGCAGCAAATACATTATGTGAATGCCCCCTCTTCTAGTGGTAGGGGTCCTAAATCACTTATGTATGACATTGGAGTAATATCGAAAGAGTTTTCCCTCACATCCCCCTCATATACTTTTTACCGAAATCTCTCTGCCACCTATAAGGCCATAACGTTTTATGAAGGGCCTCATTTTGTTAGTAGTAGGGAAAGAAAAGTTTTAGTCAGGGGTGATAAAGGGGGAGGCTCAATCAGGTGTGATACAGAGGGAGGCGGCACAGTCAGGGTGATACAGGGGGAGGTGGCGCAGTCAGGGTTTAAAAATTGATACAAATCTATAGTAACCACTAGTAATAAGGGACCCTAAATGCTACTGGCTCCTTTAAACACACCATGGAGTATATGGAGTATAGTAAAAAATGCTAATATAGGGCTAATTATACAAAAATCATTAAAGTGCAATATACAAAGAGGAACAAAATGATACATATGGTGTCTATTAGCAATGTAACGCCTACATAATGAATAGACCAGATATATAGCTCAGCGGTTCCACAATATATTATACACTAGCCACAATTATAAACATAACTGAAGTCTCACATAATACTACTCTTGTGTGTGAAGTTAGTGCAGTGTCCCTCCACCCCGACGCGCGTTCCGTCCACACTTCTCCTCACAAGAGTGATAATATATTGCATGTATAATATATTGTGGAATCGCTGAGCTATATATCTATATATTCCCCCTTTCTCTCCCTATTAACCCCTTTCCGACATCAGGCATAATAGGACTCCCTCCCTTTGATGTGGGCTCCAGTGCTGAGCTCACATCTTTTGCAACATGTAATGTCTTTTGAACAGCTGACATGTGCCTCTAACAGCAGCGAGTGGAATCGCGATCCACCTGCAACTGTTAACTAGTTAAATGCCACTGTCAATCTCTGACAGCGGCATTTATCTTGCGCTTCCGGCAAGTGTGCCGGAAATGCCGCTCATCGGTGACCCGTCATGTGATCGTGAGTCTCCGATGGGTTAGCATGACAACCAGAGGTCTCCAGCAGATCATTGCCTGTATGTAGCAGAGCCGATCGGATTATGACAGCTTATAGTTTCCCATGGAGACTATTGAAGCATGCCAAAAGTAAAAAATAAGTTTTAAAAAATATTTAAAGTTTAAAAAATTATAAAAGTTCAAATCACCCCCCTTTCGACTTATTCAAAATAAAACAATAAAAAAAATCAAACATACACCTATTTGGTATCGTCACGTTCAGAATTGCCCGATCTATCAATATAAAAAAAAATTAACCAGATCGCTAAACGGCGTAATGAGAAAAAAAGGTAGAAAAAAATTGGTCGAAGAAATATTGCATTTAAATACAATAATGGGCGATCAAAAGATTGTATCTGCAGCAAAATGTTATCATTAAAAACGTCAGCTCTGCGCGCTAAATATAAGCCCTCACCCAACACAAGATTATGAAAAATGGAGAAACTATGGGATTTTTTTTTGCCGTTCTAAAATATCAGTACCAGATCAGCCATCCTTCAATCCTGTGGCACCAACCCTGTTACAAGAAATTCTAATAATAATAGATACAGCGATCTGCAAATTACTGAGCTCAATTCCCTCAGTATCCATGGATGAATGCCATCTGGGCCGGGGGATTTGTCAATTTTAATTTGTTCAGATGCAGGCGCACATCTTCTTGTGTTAAACTAGTTATATCAGGTGGTGATATTTGATTTCTGTCTTGTTGAATGATCCCTGGTACCATCAGTTCATTGGTGAACATGGATAAAAAGTGCTTGTTTAATATCTAAGCTATTTCTTTGTTCTCTATAATCATCCTGTTATTATCATCTTTTAAAAGAGCCGATGCCATCCGTTTTTTTATTTTTGGCATTAACCCCTTTGCCCCTCAAGGCTATTTGCATGTTAATGATCAGGTCAATTTTTACCATTCTGACCAGTGTCAGTTTATGAGGTAATAACTCTGGAACGCCTTAACGGATCCTACTGATTTTGACTGATTTTTTCGTGACATATTGTACTTCAAGATAGTTGTAAAATTTATTCGATATAACTTGCGTTTATCTGTGAAGAAAAAGGAAATTTGGCAAAAATTTTGCAAACTTTGCAATTTTCTAATTTTATTTTTTATCCCCTTAAATCAAAGAGTTATATAACACAAAATAGTTAATAAATAACATTTTCACATGTCTTCTTTACATCAGCACTTTTGAAACAAAATTTTTTTGGTTATGTAGTTATAAGGGTTGAAATTTGACCAGCGATTTCTCATTTTTCTAATAATATTTGCAAAACCATTTTTTTTGGGACCACAGCACATTTTAAGTTACTTTGAGTGACCTATATGACAGAAAATACCCAAAAGTGACACCATTATAAAAACTGCACCCCTCAAGATGCTCAAAACCACATTCAAGAAGTTTATTAACCCTTCAGGTGATTCACAGGAATTTTTGGAATGTGGAAGGAAAAAACAAACATTGAACTTTTTGTCACAAAAAAATTTACTTTAGACCCAATTTTGTTATTTTTGCAAGGGTAACAGGAAGACATGGACCCCAAAATGTGTTGTGCAATTTCTCCTGAGCATACTGATACCCCCTTTTGTGGAGCAAAACCATTGTTTGGGCACACGGCAGGGCTCAGAAGGGAAGGAGCGTCAAATAACTTTTTTAATGTAAAATTTGCTGGAATAATTTGCGGACACCATGTTGCATTTGGAGATCCTATGATGTGATGCTTAAACAGTGGAAACCCCCCACAAGTGACACCATTTTGAAAACTAGACTCGTAAGGGAACTTTTCTATATGTGTGGTGAATACCTTGTTTCATAGAAGTTTATAACTTTGATAAAAAAAATCACATTTTCCCCACAGAAAAGTGTTTTTAAGCCCCAAATTTTGCATTTTCACAAGAGTAGCAGGAGAAATTGCACCATATAATTTGTTGTGCAATTTCTCCTGAGTACTCTGAAACCCCATATGTGGGGGAAAACTACTGTTTGGACACACAGCAGGGCTTAAAAGGGAAGGAGTGCCATTTGACTTTTTGAATGCAAAATTTGCTGGAATAATTAGCGGATGCCATATCATGTTTGCAGAGCCCTTGATGTGCCTAAACAATGGGAACCCCCAATAAGTGATACCATTTTGGAAATTAGACCCCTCAGGGAACTTATCTAGATGCCTGATGGGCACCTTGAACCCCCAAGTGATTCACAGTTTATAACCTTGAACCGTGAAAATAAAAATATCACATTTACCCCACAAAAATGTTATTCAGCCTGAAATTTTCCATTTTCACAAGGGTCACAGGAGAAATTGCACAAAACAAGTTTTTTTAATGCCGTTTTATTCCACTTTTTGTTCAGCAGTATGATGATAAAGCATCATTTTTTGCCTTTTTATTTTATTTTTATTTTTTACGGTGTTCACCAAAAGCGTTAGTGGCACAGTTTTACAGATTGGCTCATTTTGGATGCAGCAATTCCAAATATGTGAACTTTTATCATGTTTTTTTTCATAATATTTACGTATGGGTATCATATATTTTTATAATTTTTTATCATTTTACGATATTTTAAAAAATATATTTTTACAACTTTTTTTTAACTTTTTTAAAACTTTGTTACTTAGTCCCACTATGGGACTTTCACTTTCTGCAGTCTGATCACAGTTATGAGGTATAGGCAAGTAAGAGCATTGCAATACCTTATAGTGTGTCAGCCATGCAGACAAAAGTTAGTTAGTGCCTGGTGACACAGATGTTGTCATTACGACAGTGGGGCTTTCTTCCCTTTGCCTGCTCGCTAAATGTGATTGCAGCATTTAGGAGGTTAAAATGCTGGGAGCGGTGTGGGCACTGCTCCTGGCACTGAGAGCCGGGTGTCATCTGTTAGAATCAGCTGACACCCGGCAACGATCGCACGCACAGCCTTGGTGTACGCAAAATCGTCATGACATACCAAAGTCGGTAAGTACCAGGCGACTTGGACGTATAGATACATCTAAGGCCGTAAAGGGATTAATATATTTATAAAAATAATTTTGAGATTTATTTTGATGTCGCTGACGATGTCAAAATAAGAAATTTACTCATGGGCATTACTTCAGTGTGAGTATGCTCAGAAACCTTGTGTAAGTAGTAAAATGGAGCAATATGTTAATATTTTATACTTTTACAGTTTTCTGAATTCTTTCTAGACATGTGCATTAGGCTGGAGTCACACACAACGTCTAAAAAATCGGACCGT
>VIAB01018695.1:32784-43814 GCA_009801035.1 Oophaga pumilio | reverse complement strand
ACCAGCAAACAGAAACAAAATCTAACAAGAGGGTTCTAACAGTTGGGAATTTGGCTGCCCAGTGTACAGAACGTTTAGCTGATACAGTATCATCTTTGCAGGATCTAGGCTGGATCATCAACTTTGAGAAGTCCAGACTTATCCCACATTCCCTCCAGACGTTTTTAGGGTTACATCTAGACTCCACAAACCAAAAGTGTCTACTTCCGCAGGTAAAAATATCGCTCATTAGAAACAAAGTTGCAGCAGCAATGGACAATCCTCGCATGTCTCTGAGAGACGCAATGTCTTTGTTGGGTTCCCTTACCTCTTGTATCCCAGTGGTTCAGTGGGCACAATACCATACCCGGATACTACAGCATCAGATTCTTCAAGAAGAAACACGGCTACACGGTCATCTGGGAAAGAAAATGACCTTATCTCAGGAAGTCCTAAATTCTCTAACATGGTGGATAGATAGTAACCAGTTGGCGGGTGGTGTCCCATGGGTAATAACTCCTTCCCATATCTTAATCACCAATGCTAGCCCCAGCGGATGGGGTGCCCACATGGGGGATAGCTTCTGCCAAGGGATCTGGAATAGGGAAGAGTTCCAGCATTCAACTAACTTAAAAGAACTTAATGCAGTATATTATGCGTTACGTCATTTTCTTCCACAGCTCCGAGGGAAACATGTCAGGATCTTATCGGACAACACTACAACAGTGGCATATCTAAACAGACAGGGAGGTACTCGATCAGAAAGTCTGATGTCTTCCGCAGGAAAAATTCTCAACCTAGCCGAGAAACATCTGTTATCCCTTTATGCCCTGCACATCAAGGGGGAAAACAACCAAGAAGCAGGCTTCCTCAGCCGGCATACATTGCGACAAGGTAAATGGTGTCTAAATCACCGAATATTTGCCACGAGAAGGAAGAAACAAGTTCAGAAATTTTCCTCCCTATCTTTGGTAGATCAACCGGACATATCAGACGCTCTTCAAGTTCCTTGGCAATTCAGATTGGCATATGCCTTCCCTCCAATAATTCTACTACCCCAGGATATTCGGAAAATCAGGGAGCAGAAGGCGAGGATAAATTTAATAGCACCATTTTGGCCCAAGAGACAATGGTTCTCATGGCTACAAATTATGTCAATCTCAGACCCTTGGGTCCTCCCCTCAATCCCGAACCCACTCTCTCAGGGACCTTTCTTCCACCCTCAAGTGGACAACCTCCACTTGACAGCCTGGAACTTGAAAGGCAGATTCTAAGATCAAGGGGATTCTCGGAAGGATTAGTTGGCACACTCCTGCAGAGCAGGAAACAGTCTACTACTAAAATTTACATTAAAGTCTGGAGAAAATTCTTACAATTTCATACAACCTCTGATTCCACGGAAGTTCCGATAGGGCTCATCTTAGAATTTCTACAAAAGGGAAAAGATCTGGGTCTATCTGTAAACACATTAAAAGTCCAAGTGTCTGCATTAGGGGCCCTCTATGGACATAACGTTGCGGGGAATAAATGGGTATCCCGATTCATCACGGCTTGTGAATGGATCAGTCCGGTTCACATACCCAGGGTTCCTCCCTGGGATCTGAACCTAGTCCTGGACGCTCTAACAGAACCACCCTTTGAGCCAGTAGATACAGTATACCTAAAGTACCTATCACTGAAAACGGCCCTCCTGGTAGCACTAACATCGGCTAGAAGAGTCAGTGACATTCAAGCTCTGTCAATAGATCCACCCTTTTTATTAACATTCCAGGATAGATTGATTCTAAAACCAGATCCCTCGTACCTTCCCAAGGTTACAGGAAAATTTCATATGTCACAAGAAATACTTCTTCCCACCTTCTTTAGTGACCCCTCCACTTCTGAGGAACACAAATTTTAAACCCTGGATGTCAGGTGAATAGTATTAGAATATATTGAAAGGACGAGGAGTTGGAGGAAGTGTAGGCTCTCTTTATATCCTTCCAGGGCCACAAGAAGGGGTATGGAATCACGAAGGGCACCCTATCCCGGTGGATCAGGGACGCTATCCAGCTGGCTTACTCTGTGAAAAATGAAAATCCTCCGAAGGGCATTAGAGCACATTCTACTAGAGCTATGGCATCTTCCTGGGCCGAAAGGGGAGACGTTCCAATTGAAACCATATGTAAGGTGGCAACGTGGTCAGCTCCTTCTATAATCACTATAGACTTGACCTCTCATCGGCTTCTGACTTGAACTTTGGTAGGACGGTCCTCAGCACGGTGGTCGCCCACAGGTGATGGTCTCTGGAAATCTCTCCGGTGGGTGCTGTCGTGGCGAAAGGTAAAAAGCTGGATTACTTACCGGTAATGCTCTTTTAGTGAGTCCATGACAGCACCCACTCACTTCCATCCCTGACATTAATATAGCACGTATTTGATAGGGTGCTTTTCTAGAAGTAAATAAGTTGAATAAGAAAATAATACTATTGGACTAATGCTTCGTGGTCCTCCTGGTACTCTGAAATCCAACTGAGGAGGAGAGGCGGACCGCCCTCCTTTTATTTTCTGTAGGTTTCCTGTTCCTATTGGGGCGGATCCCTCTCTCCGGTGGGTGCTGTCGTGGACTCACTAAAAGAGCATTACTGAAACAATTTTAGTGCAGATATGAAGCAGACTTTAACTCTTTTTTAATTGTACAGAAAAGATTTGATTCTGAGCTTAAAAATGCAAAAATGGGTTGTTCTTTTCCATGCATTTTTTTTATTTTTTAGAAAAGACCTATAGAGAAAAAATGCAGCAAAACTGCAGAGTTCAGCAGCGTCTTTAGACGCACCGAGGGCAGAGATTTCATGGAAATCACATCCACTTTGCTTAGACATTTAGACTTTGTTCACATGTATAGTAAATGCTGTATATATTATTCTACTGCTTTTTTTGCACAGAAATTCTGCTGTGTTTAACTGTTCAAGTAAAGTGAATGTGATTTCATGAAAACTGCCTCCCCTGTGTGATTAAAGAGGCTGCTGAACTGTGAGGTTTTTTTCCTCTCTTGTCTTCTCTTTGGAGCTTAAAAAAAACGCATGTAAAAACTGCAGTTACTTTTTTAAGTGAAGAAGAACCAAAACTCTTTTATACTATAATAAACATTTTAGAGACTTAACTTCACATCTGCACCAGAAAAGTGGAAAAGGCCTAAAAAATGTAGCAAAAATGCAACAACCAGAGAGGTTTGTTATTGAGTAATTTGGTGCACACACCTGCAGAAAACAAAAAGCACAGTATTTATACAACGTGTGAACAAGACCTTACAGACACAAGACACCGGATGTCATATAGTGACTAGAGATGAGAAGGAAGCACAGATGACGTTGCACCAGCCCTGGCTAATTAAAAGACGTTCGGGAGACGCCGGAATGTAAGAAATTTGCGGCCTCCCATCCAGTCGCCAGGCAGCACTGACCTGGACAGGAGTCCTGTGAATCGATTCTCTCATCTCTAGTCCTATCCCTCCCAGATACAGCGGACAGTCCCGGATTTGGGTCTACGCCCTGCAGTCTTGGGCATCTGCTGAATTTCTTTCACTGTCACTGCCCTTCTGACATCTCCTGCCAGGGGGGAAAGAAATGGTAATTGGGCGTGGATTGGGGTGTGGCCAGTGGCGTTTTCAAAATTTGGCCATCTTTCTTCAAAAGTTGGGAGGTATATATACCCCCATATGGTCACTGCCAACTCCACAATAACAAAACAAAAGAAACACTACTATCTGCCTCCTCTAATTGTTTATACGAGACGATTGGACACCCGTTACAGTGTGAACCGATTAAATCTGTGATAAACTGTATCCCATAAAAAAGAGCTATGTGATATAGAAAAAGCTTCACAAGTTTATTGAAAAAAATATTAAAATAATTTTTTTTAAAAAATGACGTAGAACATGGAATACCTCCGGGGGACATCGCACACCTGAATGTGCAGTGGGTACGGAAAGTATTCAGACCCCTTTAAATTTTTCACTCTTTGTTTCATTGCAGCCATTTGGTAAATTAAAAAACGATAATTTTTTTCTCATTAATGTACACTCTGCACCCAATATTAACTGAAAAAAAACAGAAATGTAGAGATTTTTGCAAATTTATTAAAAAAGAAAAACATATCACATGGTCATAAGTATTCAGACCCTTTGCTCAGACACTCATATTTAAGTCACATGCTGTCCATTTCCTTGTGATCCTCCTTGAGATGGTTCTACTCCTTCATTGGAGTCCAGCTGTGTTTAATTAAACTGATAGGACTTGATTTGTAAAGGCACACAACTGTCTATATAAGATCTCACAGCTCACAGTGCATGTCAGACCAAATGAGAATCATGAGGTCAAAAGAACTGGCCAAGGAGCTCAGAGACAGAATTGTGGCATGGCACCAATCTGGCCAAGGTTACAAAAGAATTTCTACAGTGCTCAAGGTTCCTAAGAGCACAGTGGCCTCCATAATCCTTAAATGGAAGAAGTTTGGGACCACCAGAAGTCTTCCTAGACCTGGCCATCCAGCCAAACTGAGCAATCGTGGAAGAAGAGCCTTGGTTAGAGAGGTAAAGAAGAACCCCAAGATCACTGTGGCTGAGCTCCACAGATGCAGTAGGGAGATGGGAGAAAGTTCCACAAAGTCAACTATCACTGCAGCCCTCCACCAGTCAGGCCTTTATGGCAGAGTCGCCCGATGGAAGCCTCTCCTCAGTGCCAGACATATGAAAGCCTGCATAGAGTTTGCGAAAAAAAACACATGAAGGACTCCCAGAGTGCAGAGTATACATTCATGAGAAAAAATAAACTTGGAATGTTTCAACGGATCCCACTGAATCTGAGACTGTTTTTTCTTGGCACATTGTACTTCATGATAGTGGTAAAATTTCTTCGATATGACTCGTGTTTATTTATAAATAAAAACATATAAAGCAGCAAAAAAATGGGGATTTAAAACTTAACATTTAATACCTTAATGTTAAAAAAAGGGGGACACCCCGACAAATAACATCCTCCACCCAAACAATGAGGATATATGATATATTAAGAGAGTAAAGTCCAATCGGACTACCAAAATAGGAGAATTATATATAACAGACAATGTACACCTAGCTCTGCACCGCTAGAGCCGGAATTGACTACTTAAATGTAAGTGTAAACAACATTCATTATGTCAGTCAGTTGTCTGGAATTCAATCAAATGTATGTGAGACAGCATATATAATAGGAATGATCTCACCCATTTGAATGGAGAAATTCACTCCAAAATTCATCTCCTAGCAAAGAATGCATCTGGTAATGTTCCAGAGTAGATGAGGCCCTTTCCCTTGGGGACAAGAGAGCAATGCATTTGACATAGATGTCTCTATCTGCCATATCCCCTGATGAATCCTGAAAGGAGGAAACGCGTTGGGAAAGGGCCTCATCTACTCTGGAACATTACCAGATGCATTCTTTGCTAGGAGATGAATTTTGGAGTGAATTTCTCCATTCAAATGGGTGAGATCATTCCTATTATATATGCTGTCTCACATACATTTGATTGAATTCCAGACAACTGACTGACATAATGAATGTTGTTTACACTTACATTTAAGTAGTCAATTCCGGCTCTAGCGGTGCAGAGCTAGGTGTACATTGTCTGTTATATATAATTCTCCTATTTTGGTAGTCCGATTGGACTTTACTCTCTTAATATATCATATATCCTCATTGTTTGGGTGGAGGATGTTATTTGTCGGGGTGTCCCCCTTTTTTTAACATTAAGGTATTAAATGTTAAGTTTTAAATCCCCATTTTTTTGCTGCTTTATATTGAAATAATCTTGGGGCAAATTTGTACCATATTGCTTTTTTGATAAATAAAAACAAACAGAAATTTAGCAAAAATTTAGAAAATTTTGCCATTTTCAAACTTTTTATTTTTGTGCCCTTAAATCAGAGAGCTATGTCACACAAAATAGATAATAAATAATATTTCCCACATGTCTACTTTACATCAGCACACTTTTGGAAACATAATTTTTTTGTCAGGATATTAGAAGGGTTAAAAGTTGTCCAGCGATTTCTAAATTTTCCAACAAAATTTACAAAACCATTTTTTAGAGACCACATCACATTTGAAGTGACTTTAAGGGACCTATATGACAGAAAGTACCGGAAAGTGACATCATTCTAAAAACTGCACCCCCAAAGTGTTCAAAACCACATTCAAAAAGTTTATTAATCCTTTAGTTGCTTCACGAGAACTGAAGCAATGTGAAAGGAAAAAAAAAATAACTTTTTCACAAAAAATTTACTTTAGACCCACACTTTTTTATTTTCACAAGGTTAACAAGAGAAAATGGACCACAAAATTTGTTGTACGATTTCTCCTGAGTACCCCCCATATGGGGGGAAACCACTGTTTGTGTGCACGGTATGGCTCAGAAGGCAAGGAGCACTGTTTGACTTTTTGATCGCAAAATTGGCTGTAATCGAGAGCGGATGCCATGTCGCGTTTGGAAAACCCCTGATGTGCCTAAACTCTGGAGATTTTCCGATGCTGGGGGGCACAATCTTTATTTCTTAGTGTCATTAAAAAGCGACACTGAGGGATAAGGTCCCTTAACTGCCTCCGTTAAAAGGCGTATCAGTGGTCGTTAAGGTGTTAACTGTCCCTGTGGACTGTTTCTAGGTGACAGGTATAGTGTGTCCCGGACACCTGTTACAGGTAGCGCTTGGCTTCCGGGGTGTGGTTTACAGAGCAAGAGGAACAGAGCTATTACATTTTATATATTTAATCCGGAAAGGTAGGCTACGTTTACAAAAATATAAAAAGATGTTACAAAATGGGAACAAAGCAATACGATATGTGCAATTGCATAAAATAAAAGAGAATTATTAAACCTGATGTTGCAGGAATGGCTCTTATCTTTATGGATGAAGCACTCCGATTTGGAAAATGGAACACACAGCGGACTGTGTCTTCCAAGATGAACAAAAACAGACATTCTTATTCTATGCTATGCTGACATACCCCCTCTTGATGAACTCACATGGGGGCTGGTTTTCGGATGTGCTAGGTCCTTCAGAATTCCATGAGTTCCCTAGCTTTCAGGATATCTTCACCCCTTGGAGTACTAGGTGGTAAATATTGTCATCATGTTTCTTTTTGCGATGTTATCTTTACATAACAATGAAACATGACGGCGATAGCATCATCCAATCAGACCCTTATTAAGTTGGAGGGGTTCTTAAGGCCTTACAGTGATGGGATCATCCCATGAGGTCGGGATAGACAAGGACTTCATGGGGCCCACTCACATTGGGGCGTGATTTTTCCTTATTTTGAGAATTATGACAATATCAAGTGTCTCAGTCAAAAGCCATATCCCTTAAGAAGAAACCCCATCAAAATCAAAGCTGGATAAGTTCATTCTGTGTGTTGTTGTTGGGGGCGAGGACGAGATGGTGACCAATGAGACAAACCTCATTGAGTTGAGAGAGGCCAGAGAGAACTTTGGCACTTCTTAAATTAGAGACCTTACCTTAAAGGGGGTGTTTGACTGTATTATTGTCTGTAACGGAGTTGCTCAAGAGCCTGGGGATTTGTTGCATCAGGTGACTGAACTGAAGGGAGGGGAAGTTGTGGAGCAGCTCTTGGTTCTAAGTCCCTGGTCCAGTCCAAGAGTTTTAGACATGACCCATTTGCATATTTTGGGGGGACATCTGGGTATAGAAAAAACTCAAGAGAGGATAATGCAGGTTTTATTGGTCTGGATGCTATCGGGAGATCCTAAATTATTGTAGGTCCTACCCCACCTGCCAGGTAACAGCTCTCTCTTCCCACTTCCGTAGGCCACTAGTCCTGCTACCTGTTACAGAGGTCCCATATGAAAGAATTGCACGGGGCATCAGTACATCCTTGTAATTATAGACTGCAGTGCATGCAATCTGTTACCCAGAGGCTGTACCACTAAGTAACTCATCCACCAACTGTATAGCCTGAGAGCTTGGTCATATTTTTTCTAGGACCAGCCTGTTAAAGGAGATCTTGACAGACCAAGGGACACCCTTCCTGAGCAAAATAATGAAAGAGCAGTGTAAGGTCCCCCAGATTGCTTAGCTGCATACTTCAGTATACCATCTGCAGATGGACAGCCCAGTGGAGTGCTTCAATAAGACCTTAAAGGCAATGCTCAAGAAGCTCATTGAAAAGGATGGTCGAGACTGGGAATATCTGCTTCTGTGTCAGGGAAGTTCCTCAAGTCTCCACTGGTTTCTCTCCGTTCAATGTCCTCTATGATCAACATACGTGAGGGCTCCTGAATATTGCCAAGGAAACCTGGGAAGCTGAGGTCACGCCCCACTGAAATATCATAGAGCATGTTGCCCAGATGCAGAAAAGAATGTCAAAAGTGATGCCTATCATGAAAGCTCATCTCCTCCAGTCACAGGAGGCAAAGGCAAGGCTGTGTAACAGATCAGTGAGGCTGAGGCAGTTCCAGCCAGGGGACTGCGTACTGGTACTTATCCCCACACCCAAGAACAAGTTCCTGGCCAAGTGGATACAAGGTGGTGGAAAAACTGGGCGAGGTTAATTACGATACACCAGCCAGGATGAAGGAAGTCTCACCAAGTATATCATGTGAATTTGCTCAATCCGTGATGGGATTGGGAATGGCTGGAAGCTCCTTGCCTGGAAGCCTGTTCCAAAGCCAAAGTGGAAGATGTCACGATTGCGGAGACTCTATCGCTGGCCCAGAAGCAACAGTGTTGAGAACTGCAGAACTGTAACCTTTTCTCAGAGTTGCCGGGGCATACGCAGGTGGTGGAGCATGATGTTCTGACAGAGCCGCACATAAGGGTCTATCTTAAGCCTCTTATAGGTTTCCCAAAGCACGCCATGAGGTAATCTCAATAAAGGTGTAGAGAATGCTAGAACTCTGTGAGATAGAGGAGTCCAAAAGTGGATGGACAAGTCCCATTTTCCTCGTCCCAAAGCCTGACAGTGAGTGGCGGTTTTGTAATGACTACCGCAAGCAGAATGGAGTGTCCAAATTTGATGCATACCCGATGATCTGTGTTGATGAACTCATTGAGAGGCTTGGACCTGCGAGGTACATTACCACACTTGAACTGATGAAGAGCAACTTACAGATCCCCATGTCCCAGAGTCCCTAGGAGAAGACCGCCTTCTCGGCACCTGATGAATGTTTTAAATATACCATAATGCACCAGCCACCTTCCGGAGAGCCATGGATCAGAGCCTAGCTTTGCATAAGAAGTATGCCACATCCTACCTTTATGACATTGTAGTCTTCAACCCAGACTGGGGTAGTCATCTACCAAAGGTACAGGTGACTCTGAAGGCTCCGAGGAAGGCAGGCTTTACCATAAATCCAATAAAATGTGTAATGGGGAAGAAAAAGGCCAAGGACTTAGTCTACATCATTGGGAGAGGCAAAATCAAGCCACAAGTAAACAAGGTTGAGGGAATCCAGAAGTGGCTGCAACCGTTTTCCAAGAAGCAGGTGAGAGTGTTTCTTGGAATTGTGGGATATTACCAGCCGTTTATCACAAATTTGCCATAACTACCGCACCACTGATGGATTTCCTTAAAGGCACCAAATCGATGATGGCCAAAGGGATGGCTGAAATAGAAATGGCATTCCAAGAGCTGAAGTTGTTCTTACGTAAACAGCCGATCCTGGTCGCTCCGGACTTGAATAAAGAATTTGTGGTTCAGACAGATGCTTCCGGAGTTTAATTAGGAGCCGTTCTGTCTTGAGAAATAAGTGGTAAAGAATATCCCATCCTGCAGAAGCATTCTTCCTGCAGAAAAACTATGTCATTGTCAAAAAAGAGTGCCTAGCCATCAAATGGGCTGTGGATACACTGCAGTACTATCTACTAGCTCGTAGGTTTAAACTAGTGTCGGACCATGCACCGCTGAGATGGTTATGGGAAAAGAAGGATAAAAATGTCTGGGTGACTAGGTGGTTCTTAGACCTCTAGAACTTGAGTTTCCATGTAGAACATAGACCTGGAAAGTCATACGGTAACGCTGAGGCCCTCTGCAGAATTCCCTGTATTGTGTCTGAAGGTGCCAAACCCGCCTGGATTTGAGCAGAGGGGGGTGATATGTGACAGGGTCACTGGCAATGTGTGTGAGGGAAGATATGTATCCCAAAGATTGCTATCTTCTGTGATGTGAACCCCAAAAGTTTCTCTCCAGCATGTTATGTGCTGAGAGGTCAGTCGGCCATGACAGAATTGTTTTTTTTTGTGAGTAGTTGTAAGAGATGGGTAGGACGACTACTCACCATATTTCCACCTCAAGGTTGTGGTTCGGCAGGTTAAATGTCCGACCACTGAGTTTTTTTTTCTGTCTGTGTGTCTGGAGGCAAGAGCTCCAGAGAAGTGGTTATGTGAAGCTGGGCTGAACTCTGTACTCTGTTGTAGCACCGTGAGTGGGGGCATCCCCACAGGCATGTGGACTGTGCTATACGTTTGGTTTCTTTTCCTGTTTCAGAAAAGCCATATTTTTCTATTGAACCCTGCGCTGGTTTATGCCATATTTTAAATAAACCAGCAGAGGAAACGATCCTGTGTCTACCTTTGTGAGCAGCCGAGTGAGTAGCACTACCACAATAAATATAATTAGTTATACTTTAAGCAGAATGTGTTACAGACCGTAGAAAAGTAACAATATAAGAATATCAAAGGCTTTACCAGGAAACCAAATTTGATGCCTACTACAATTTTCCCAATAGGGGGAGCTCATGTTTCATTTTCTGCGAGTACATTTGTATTCATATAGCTTAAAGTGCAAGCTAAAAGAAAAGTTAATTGTGACCCTACAGCTTTTCTGTAGCTGTGTGTCGCATTGAATCTGTAGGACCTATAGCTGCAAAAAAGGTACAGGTCACTCTATCCTGCACAACATCTATTGCTTAAATATGTTGCAAAATCTACTATATAATTATCTTATCCCGTCTGTCTGTCTGTCTGTCTGTCTAGGACATCCCACATCGCTGATTGGTCCGGCCGTGGCCAATCAGCGACGC